>NQII01005775.1:12878-146331 GCA_002778355.1 Clitarchus hookeri
GTTCCTTCCCTTTCTTTTCACTCATTTAAAACTACAACTTTTTAACAGTTTAAAGGCATCTGATGAAACATTACTTATATGCCAAATTTGGCAGCAATCGGTTGTGATTTTACCGAGATATAATGTTTTTTTTTATCGTGTTGCACGAGCTTCCAAAATGGCGAATAAACAAATTCGTCTCTTTCTGAATACAGTGCTTACATCATGCTTTATCGACATACCAAATTTGGTTGAAATCGTTTAAGTTGCTCCCAAGATATAACATAATGCAGTAAATTAAAAAACTGTCGCCGTTTTGAAAATAATTACCTGGCGTAATTGAAAACTATAAAATTTTGATGATCTTACCAAATAATGTTTGTGGACATAGTTTGGTGAAATTCGGTTATCGGGTTTTAAAATTATTATGCGNTTGTGGACATAGTTTGGTGAAATTCGGTTATCGGGTTTTAAAATTATTATGCGGAGACATATATTACAGACAGAAATTCGGGTGATTTCATAACACTACCGAAGTGGGCTAAAAATGATCGGATATTTTGCATTAGTGTATAAACGCGAAAAGCATCTGAGGATGTTTTCGTAGCAAAAGAAAAGTTTTAGTAATCATTCATCTCCAGGGATGATTAATTTTTGCTATGGAAATAACTGAAATGGATATTTTTAGAATAAGTTTAAGCTACAAAATTTTCCATTCAGAAANTCATTCATCTCCAGGGATGATTAATTTTTGCTATGGAATTAACTGAAATGGATATTTTTAGAATAAGTTTAAGCTACAAAATTTTCCATTCAGAAACTTCAGAGTTGTCTTTAGACAAGCATCATAATTTTGTCATTATTAGCATGCCATTGAAATAAAGGGTCACCCTTTTTAAGTCATTCTTCAAGTGAGTCTAGTGACAGAAAGGCTGCACACCCATTGACCGCTTTGTGAGCAGATGTAATGAGGTGAGTGGTAGTGAGAAAGTAAACTATATAGCTCACGTTTTTTCACCAGTGTTAAGTCGAGAAAAGTACAGCCATGGTCTGATTACGTTACCCAAGTGGGTAACGAGGATTCTTTCAGTGTAGTCTACAAAATTACAGCTGACAAATTGAAGAATGCAATACCTGCACCAATCATGGGGGCAGCGAGAAACAATATGTTTTCCACAAAGTAATGTGTACAGTCTTTACTCTGCATGATTTATTGAGATATGTGTATAACAGTCAAGCAAAGTATTTATTTGGGGTGTTCCTAGGCATAGCAAGAGCTTTTGACAATGTCTGGTGGCCAGAAGTAATGTACCAGCTGGAAAGGAAGACATGTCCAGCAAACATCTACAGGTTAACTTTGGACTTCTTCGCAGACAAAGAGAACACTCACTTTGCCCAGAATGTGAAAGTAAAGAAAAGGTTCATAAAGGGATGTCCCCAGGGGTCGGTCCTAGGTCCGGTCTTATGGAATGTCCTCTTTGACGGATTCTTGGAGTTGGGTCTTCCGCCGGGGTGTGTGGCCTTCGGCTATGCAGATGATGGTCTAATCCTCATATCAGGAAAGCAAGGTGGCAGCTTGAAGATAAGGCATGGTCCAAACAATTGAAGCTGAAATTCTTCACATCTAAGATGAAAACCATGCTGCTCAAAGAGAAACTGCAGAGACCAGCGACTGTACACTTTGGTGGAGACTCGGTGGAGTGTGTGCATGAAATTAAATATCTGGGAGTTATTATGGATGAAAATACAAGCTTCCTGAAACACATAGAGTATGTTGCCAGAAAGGCTGTGGTGGTCGTTCAGAGGTTAAGAAGTATTTGTAACACAAGCTGGGGTCTAAATTCTAGAACACTTACAGTTATATATAAGGCAGTGTTCGAGGCCATTATGTCATATGGGGTCATTTTTATGGTATAACAGAGTTGAGCTTGTGACGTATAAAAGGAAGCTCATTAGTGCTCAAAGGGCAGCACTGCTGACCGTCCCTAAGGCATATAGGACAGTGTCCAGAGTTACTTCCTGTTTTGCTGGAGTGTTGCCAGAGAATAAACTGGTTAGATGCAGGTGTATTGTTGCGGAGACACCATGGACTGGCTGACTGGCTAAGATATAAAAACGAGAGGCAATGGAAGAAGTTCTCCAGAAGTGGCAAGAAGAATGGGAAACATCTGAGAAAGGGAGAGTCACATACGAGCAGTTACCGAATGCGGAAAACAGACTTGAAATTGAATGGATCACTGTAAAGCATTACCAGTGTACACCGGCCACAGAAACTTCAAGGCCAAACTTCATAGTCTATTGTTGGCTGAGTCACCGCTGTGCGATGTGTGTGGATTGGAAGACACAATGCAGCATGTCATCTCAGAGTGCTTGAAAATGGAAGACATAAGGCAATGGTTGCAAGATATCACAGAAAGAAAGAGCATTGTCTTGCATTAGAAAATATACTAAAAGATCAAGCTCTTCATAAGATATGGAATGAGTTCACCACCAAAATTGGATGAAGGTTGGAAGAATACAAGTGGTGAGAACAGCTTTCCGAGGAACCTAGAGGGGGTATTCAGGTTAAGACTTCACAATGTAAGAAGTCGGAATAACCTTGATTGGCGAGGAGGACAGGCTTGANGGTCCCTGTGAGAGGGTGGGTTAGTGGAGAGGTAGGGTGGGTTGGTGAGAGGAGGGGTAGGCGTCCACCCAGCCGTGGTTGCGGAGTGCCAGTCAGCGCCCCGTGACTCACCCCCTTCTCATCCCCCAATCCGCTACCCCTGGCAGGGCAATTCCTCCATGGACCGACCGCTGACGTCACGTGCGCCTGACACGCTGATTGATCGCCGCGCGGGTCCTCGCTCGCTGCCCTTTTCAACCTATTCATACCCGGCGTACACAATTAACGCAAGGTNGGGTCCTCGCTCGCTGCCCTTTTCAACCTATTCATACCCGGCGTACACAATTAACGCAAGTTAACAACGTGTTTGGCCAGTACCCTGCAATATGAAGCTCGGTACCCAAATGATCTTCCCTATGAGAGACTGATTCGTCAACCGTATTGCTGTTGCAGACTACGAGTAGTTCATAGTTCTAAGGCGGACACAACGCCAGCAGTTCATTGCTGTGTATAGGCCGTTCACGGTAAACTGAGAACTTCTGAAAGCCCTGCTTTAGGTCTACTTGCATGCGCATTGTGTATTCTTCCACCATAGGTGAAATTAATATTGCCATGGTCCCGATCACTTTATCGGCGAGTCAGTTTAGTGAAACTGTGTTAATTATTTAAAAAATTCAATATTTTACAAACTCGCTAATTTTTACACCCATAAGCATTAAAAATATCCGAAATTAAAATAAATAATTCCGGTGCAAACATTTCAAATTAGACTTAAAAACACGGAGCTACTTAAGTCTCCGTTAAAATAAACGTAGTTAGTAGCAGTGACATTTTTTAAATGTCAATTTCAAATTTGCTGACTTTACCGTGAACACCCTTTATTTGTAACGCAAAGGAAGAATATGTTTGTCCACTACTCTTCAGTGTGAGGCTCAATACCAAGTGTAGTTCCACTAAGAATGGCTGATTTGTCAATCGTGTTACTGTTGCAGATTATGAATATAGTCCATTCACAGTATCTTCTCCCTTTTGAAGCAAAACGTTAGGAAACTACTTCACTCGTAATACGTAGCCCAGTTTTTTAAATAAACCACACACCAAAAATAATTGATACCGTTATTAATAACAAAGTATTGTGTTTTATTTAGTTACTGAAAATTTCGCTTATGTTGTGTTCTATAAAATTTAATTAAAAACAGCGACATCACTGCTGTGTCGGCCACTGCAAGAATGAAATGGTTTACATTACGATATTGTTAAACTGGAATTTTGTATGGCAAAAGTTTCTTATTGAAATACAGTATCTGATTAAAAGTATCCCAATACCGGCGCGAAAGTGTCATGTACGTGTCCCTGGGATATATTGCCCGGTAACGGACATTAATAATGGAATGGGTATTTATTTCAGCTCGAATCCTGCTGGGGAGACTCTGAAACAGATGTCGGAACTGCTCCGGTGGAATGGCCGAGCCTTCTTCCTGCAGCGTTGTAGCAAATGTAGTAAGTGGCGTGGATCTTTGGCGCCTGGCACCCAGAGGGCGTTATACTTTATCCCATAGGTGTCTGATGGGATTAGTTTGGATTATCAGGGCTGGGCAGAGCATTTCCGGTGCACTATCGCCCACAAACCACTCACGAACAGACCATGATTTATGGCGAAGAGCATTGTCGTGCTGTGAAACGCACAGTCGTCATCTCCGAACTGGTCTTATACTGTAGAAAACGCGCAGCCGGTTAAAATGTTCTTATAGCATTCCGCCTTTAGCGTTCCCCGTGGTATTACGAGAGAAGCAAGTCCCTTCTATGTAAAAACCACCCTACACTCTCACCCCACTTGCGCCGAATTTTGCGGTGGGAATCATACGGGCCGGCATGTAGAGTTCTCCTGGTATTCGTTACGCACAAACCCTACCATCGGACTGCAATATTGCGCAGGGTGATTCACCACTCCTTGCATTCCAGCGCCGCTCCATTCTAGGGTCTCATTTCTGTCATGCCCGAGGATGACGGTCACCTACGGGTCCCAGCTGGAAAGACCGCCACTCGGAGGGTGTTGCCTTGCCCTGGGCGCACTCCCCACACGCCATTTTACAACTCCAAATTTACGAGTATCTAGTCCACGTTCCAGTGGCGGTGCTCTTTACACCACCGGACGCCGCGACGTAGGGTTTATAGGCAGTTGCCTGGGCTTTCAGCCTCGGTCCTCGTGAATCCGGGTGCTCGCTCATGTCGCTGCACGATTAGTGGCACTGCAGGATTCACTGGCGATGGTATCACACTACGATATCCGACGATCCCGTACCACCTTCTTCAATGCTCGACGGTCCGTGTCAGTCAACACACGCGGCCCGCCAAGGCCATGGTTTCGTTGTGGTCGCGCTTTCCCGTTTCCACTTCACAATCGCATCCCCGACGGCGGTCAACTTGATGCGACTTAGGGAGCTGCGAAAACGGGCCTGGGGGATTGCTTGCTGATGTTTCAACCAATAACTGCACCACGTTAGAAGACACTGAGCTCCCTTGTTCAACTCACGTATNCTTTCCCGTTTCCACTTCACAATCGCATCCCCGACGGCGGTCAACTTGATGCGACTTAGGGAGCTGCGAAAACGGCCCTGACGGATTGCTTGCTGATGTTTCAACCAATAACTGCACCACGAATCTTCTGTGACTCGAGGGAACAAGTTGAGTGCATTTCTGCCGATATCGCGTAGCATTGGCCAACGCCGAGCCCTCTGCCTTCTTTCATAGAGGCGGCAGTGCTCGTAGAGACATCCAGGCGCTAATTCACGTTTACACAGGAATGTCCAATTTTTTTATCAGAGAATGTACGTACAATTACAGGTATCACTAATGAAAACACACTTCATAGTTACTATAATTTTATATTAAAAAAAAATGATCGCGTTAAGTGTCATAGTAGGCTTTAGTCACATTGTATTTTTTTTTCTCCATGAAGGAGCTTTGTTTATATGTAGCTGAAGAATACGTATTTGCTGCCTGAAAGTGGAACTTTGGCAGGACTTCAGAAAAGCATTAACTCTCCGTGAATGGACTTCAGTTCTTATTTATACAGGCGGACACGACGCCAACGGCTTGTTTGGTTGTGATAACGAAACAAGTGACGTGTCGGCTTAAAGCAACAGCACACCTTCTAAATTTTTTATTTGCAAAGAGTTAAAACGGCGTCCAAACTGCGGTGGCNTTAGAAGACACTGAGCTCCCTTGTTCAACTCACGTATTCTGCCGATATCGCGTAGCATTGGCCAACGCCGAGCCCCCTGCCTTCTTTCATAGCGGCGGCAGTGCTCGTAGAGACATCCAGGCGCTAGTTCACGTTTACACAGGAATGTCCAATTTTTTTATCAGAGAATGTACGTACAATTACACGTATCACAANGTCCAATTTTTTTATCAGAGAATGTACGTACAATTACACGTATCACAAATGAAAACACACTTCATAGTTACTTATTAAAATATAATTTTTTTTTACTAGCGCAATTCACAGTATCTAGGCTTTAGTCACATTGTATTTTTATTTCTCCATGAAGGAGCTTTGTTTATATGTAGCTGAATAATACGTATTTGCTGCCTGAAAGTGGAACTTTGGCAGGACTTCAGAAAAGCATTAACTCTCCGTGAATGGACTTCAGTTCTTATTTATACAGGCGGACACGACGCCAACGGCTTGTTTGGTTGTGATAACGAAACAAGTGACGCGTCGGCTTAAAGCAACAGCACACCTTCTAAATTTTTTATTTGCAAAGAGTTAAAACGGCGTCCAAACTGCGGTGGCAGATACAGAATGTTGGGGNCCCCACTCGCAGAAAAAGCCCTCAAATTAACATAAATTAGAACTGCTTAAATTCTGATATTAATTAATTAAGTATTGTTATCTATAATTATTGTTAGAGGTACACAAATTTCGCGAATTTAATTTGCAGCAGCCTAGACTTGTGAGTTCTTTACGTATTTTGGCCTCAGTTTAATATTTGTTGGCTACTGCCAATTTTTTTTGTACCAAGACTATATGCATGTGGTGGAGTCACATGCTTTCTTTCTGATTATTACTGGCTGTAGAGTTGTCCAGGGCGTGTCAAAACCACTGTTGTCCAATCGTAAAAGGAACGGCAGAGTACGTGTGCTTGGGTTCTAGCCTCTCGCCAAAATCATTTGCAAAATACATACCATTTGTTGTTATGAGACAGTGCCCCTCTTACCCTGGGCACCGACCGTGCCAAGAATAGAAACTCTAAAACTGCACATGCACAATGGAAAAATGACAACCCGCACTCCCTAAACTTGAAGTCTTAAACCTGCTCTTGCGTCCACGACCGCTATATCAGCGCTGTCGTTAACATTCCCGACGCAAGAGACTACTTGCAGTCCATTCACGGTTATTTCCAAACATTTCTGAAGCCCTGCTGAAGTTCTACTTCCAGGATAATCCTCCGCCCGTTGCAAACAAGGCTTAACCGAGTCTCTTCCGCCTGGGCGAACCGTGTTCGATTCCCGGCGCGGTCGCTCCCGGATTTTCACACGTGGGAATCGTGCCGTACGATGCCACTGGTCGGCGGGTTTACTCGGGGTTCTCCCGTTTCCCCCTCCCTTTAATTCCGGCACTGCTCTAAACTCATCTCGCTTCACCCTCATCGGCTCTCAAGTCTTCGCTGTTGACAGTCGCTCAAATCTCTCCACTCCACTTAACCGAGTCTAGAAAATTACACCAGAGGGACAACGCACCGCATTCGTGGGCACTCAGTGTTAATAATATTTTGCAAAACAACTGTTTCATACAAGGCATTACAAATTCGCGTATTTTCTTGCAGTTTTTATCCATAGTAATCATAAATAATATATTGTAATTAATAGATAAATTATAAATAAACATTCGATTTTACCAGAAATAAGGTACTTTTATAATGACATATATAAAACGCTTGCAATTCATGACATTTATGGAAGAACCAAGAACGTCATGCATAGAGTGATTTTTCAAAGGTGTGATTAAAAAAATTGTAAATAAACCGCAAATAGAGTATAAATATGTTATTTACCCACATTTCTAATTCTATGCATGGCCCCAACATTAACTTCGCCCAACGCCAACCCAACAATTATCGTCACATGGCCAACAGTGACAAACATGTTTGTTCACTTTTAAATTTTCAGAAAAACGATACTTGTTTATGAGTGAGACACTGTGACTAACTTCAATATAATCTACAGTCTGTTCACGGATAATTGAGCACTTTTGTAACATTCGCTTACGATCTACTTCTCTCCTTAGTATGTATCCTTTCCACCATACGTCAAATTTACATTAAAATGGGCCTAATAACATAATTCATGCACCAGTTAAGTGATAAATGCGAAACTGGTAGGAACGCAAATGTGTGTAATATGCCATTTGTACTTAATATTTATACTGCAGAAAAGCAGGTATTTAATTTGTTATAAATTAAACCATTAAAAAATGCCAAGATTTGGAATTATTTATCTTTATTTGATGCCAACTTTATTATGAGCCTACGTGAAGGCAAGTACGGTAACATTCGTGTAGGTAAGAGGCAATAATTTATTTCCAAAGGTTGATTTCAAAAGTGCTCACATTACGTTGAACAGCATATAGTTTCATTATACCCTCGTAGATTAGAGGAAGTCAACAAAAAAAACTCGCAGTACTTGGTTACGTAAACAGTGTTCCAGCCTCGTTTCCTCTCTACGATGGTTTTGATCATGCTGTCGGTAGAAAAGCAGTTCAAAGTTGGAACACGAATAGCGGCTACGCCACTCGCATGCGCACTCTCTCCCATTTCCCCCTCCACGACACCACAAAGCTAGACGACTGCCGGGAGCGAACCACGACTTAATGAGGGACGATTCAGTTGACACCTCACAAGCAGAGTTCTGGAAATTTCGTGAGTTCGTTTGACGGCTATGCTAAACTTGAATTTTCTGTTCACACCCCGTCCCGTCTTATTTGTTCATTGGCTGGCGCCTTCGTAATGAGAACTTCATCCCATATATTACGTAGTAAATGATTCGTTCGGTCTCTTTACACGTGAGTTATATTGATTTAAAGTCCTGCGGGACACAAGTGGCGAAATCGCCAAATTAACAAGAAAGTGCGTGCATTTAAGGTCCACCCTTGCACCGTTCTAACTCTGGGAACTCCCAGTCTCTACTAGTAGTTCTGGTAATCAGAAGTTATATATATATATATATATATATATATATGCAGTGGCGTACATCAAGGAACTATACTGGTGGTCGCATGGCAAGATTTCAGGAAAAAAAATGGAAAACCTGTATAGCTGGACCAAGCACCTAACCCATGCAATCCCAAGTGCTATTCTCTTGCGTTGCACTCTTAAATATGAATAAGCAATTTCCATACGTGTAATCATTTTACTTCATCTTTAATTAAAAAGCTGTACCCTACTGAAAAATCGGTGGAATGCACGAAGGTATTTCTACCAGGCCAGTATAATGCACTAAGAGTCAGTAGAAATTAATGTTTAATCAATTGATACCAGCAATTAAAATAACCAGTAGAATTTTAACTGATTCTATTGGAGCAGCTTCAACAGAAATGCGGTCAAGTTCACTGAATTGGGCCATTTTTTATGTGTTTCGATTTTAGAGTGACCAGCTGCGCCATGAGGTGAAAATATCTCGACGAACGTCACGTGAGAAATTGCGCGGCAGCTAATCGCCAGTCATTCACTACGAACAAAGAACGTAACCTACGGTTCGTTCGACGAAGTGTGACGAACCTAGAGGCTGGTCTGCTAACGATTTCCGCGGTACGAACGCGACGTAAACAATGTATCACAGCATCCAGGCCTGAACACAGGAAGGACATTTTCCACGCTTGTAAACATGAACAACTTCTGATCGCTAGTCAGTGATCCTAAACGCCCATCCCCACACACGTGCAATACAACGCACATGTTAGCACACGGGGGTGAACGAATCTTTTCTGTGAACGTTTTAGTATGTTAATTAATATTATTCGATACCAGTTTCCAAGTAGCGGATGTCAGATTTGTAAATACAGAATGAATACTATTACTACAGTATTAATAATAGAGTTGATGATGATTTGTTTTAAGTTCATATTTCTAAACATTAAATACTTCATAATTTTTTGATACGAAATGTAGTTTCGGGAAGATCAATAAAAAAAAATCCGTATTTAAATTCATGGAACAGAAAATAATTCGCTCCGAGCAGGGTATGGAAGAACCGGATATTTCAAGTAAACGCAACTATTATTATTAATTCTTTGCAAGCCCCGTGATAAAAATGATTTTTATTTTTCGCCACAATTTTTTCCAGAGTAGCTGATCAAGGTTTTCCCCGCACTCAAATGTTTATTAATTTGTTGCAATTTAGAGGTCCAGTTTCCGTTCTGGTTTTTTTTTTGCTAAATGCTGAGAAAGCATTAAAAAGATATGTTCAGCGCTGTCTTTAATTATTTCATAATGGCGCACAAAAGCCTTGTAATTGTCATTACACTAGAGGGAAGCGGTTATATAATGGTGGTCATTATCTAAAAGCTTCTTCTCGAAAAAAAAATTAATTAGCAAGGAAAGTATAACATAAAAAGAGGGAGACAGTTTTCACGGCATCATAAAGTGCGTTATTTATGAGCAATGACTTTATTTGCAAAAAAAAAAATTCGTTAATTTACTTTTTTCACTAGAATTTCTTGAAATCAATTTTCAAGCGTTTCTGAGAGGAATCTGAACTCGATATTTTAACCTTTTAACTATTTGCTGAATAAAGTATGAAGCACCGTGATTGGTCAGGTACTCTTCTTTATTCTCCGTATTAATAACCGAGTAAATTATGGTGCCTATGCTTTCGGCGTGTCCATAACATACCAGCATACGGCAAAGCAAACATTTTTCAACACAACTTCTTGTAAGAGCGTTAGAAGTTTTGTGAAAAAAGGCAATTTATAAATTAATTAATGGAGGAGTTTTTAGATGTGGTGGTAAATTGTGACAACTATCGTTTTATAATACTTAATAAACAGTTTTTTGTGACCTCGTCAATAGTCAGTTCTATAGAAGGCACAACTCACCGTAATTCGTCAGACTAGCAGAGAAACTTAAGTAGCCATTATGAAAGTTAACGTTTTTGGTTACTCAATACGTGTACTCAGCACAAACGCCAATGATAAGAATTTTTAGCGTAGAAAATATTTTTGGCGCCTCTTAAAAATCGTTCACAACACTATCCCAACCTCCAATAAAAAAAAAGCATATGCTGACTTATGAATGCGTAATGCAGCTTGCACCTCATTCATGACTTTATTACAAGTTGAGAAAAAAAAAAGTGCCTTCACACGCAGTTACAAAGACAGGAGAATTTAAATCTGGAATAATAAAATAAAGTTTAATATCCTTATGTTACCGTATGCAAGAACAATTTTTTNGACAGGAGAATTTAAATCTGGAATAATAAAATAAAGTTTAATATCCTTATGTTACCGTATGCAAGAACAATTTTTTAGTAATAATATTAAATATGCTATAAAATACATTTAATCGAACGGAATGTAAATACAAGTAAAAATAAACCTGAACAATCACTGAAATATTACTGTCCTCATAAAGTTCAGTATAGAGCTCATAGACTACGCTAGTAACAGAATATTTCATTATAACTATCCTAAAGAATAGGGCACTTTTACAATTTGATATCTACACATATACAGATATATTAAAAACAAGTTAGGAGTGAATCACGTTTATACACCTGATTTCTCGTGAAAATATTTCCACACTAGACTACACTTCAAAAGTGCACATATGCAGGTATTCCTTTAACAACTGGCTACGTACGAGCCTTTGTCAGAAGACAGTATTTTACTTGACTGGGCAAATCAGAATTAAATGTTATTCTGAAACTGACCATCTGAGATATGTAGGCAAATACTTGAGAAGCTCAAAAAATAAAAANGTATTCCTTTAACAACTGGCTACGTACGAGCCTTTGTCAGAAGACAGTATTTTACTTGACTGGGCAAATCAGAATTAAATGTTATTCTGAAACTGACCATCTGAGATATGTAGGCAAATACTTGAGAAGCTCAAAAAATAAAAATCAAAAAAACCACAAATAGGTAATGAGCTGAAATATTTTGAGATATGACAAGACGTGAAATATTTATGCGGGTTTCGGNGACAGGAGAATTTAAATCTGGAATAATAAAATAAAGTTTAATATCCTTATGTTACCGTATGCAAGAACAATTTTTAGTAATAATATTAAATATGCTATAAAATACATTTAATCGAACGGAATGTAAATACATGTAAAAATAAACCTGAACAATCACTGAAATCTTACTGTCCTCATAAAGTTCAGTATAGAGCTCATAGACTACGCTAGTAACAGAATATTTCATTATAACTATCCTAAAGAATAGGGCACTTTTACAATTTGATATCTACACATATACAGATATATTAAAAACAAGTTAGGAGTGAATCACGTTTATACACCTGATTTCTCGTGAAAATATTTCCACACTAGACTACACTTCAAAAGTGCACATATGCAGGTATTCCTTTAACAACTGGCTACGTACGAGCCTTTGTCAGAAGACAGTATTTTACTTGACTGGGCAAATCAGAATTAAATGTTATTCTGAAACTGACCATCTGAGATATGTAGGCAAATACTTGAGAAGCTCAAAAAATAAAAATAAAAAAAACCACAAATAGGTAATGAGCTGAAATATTTTGAGATATGACAAGACGTGAAATATTTATGCGGGTTTCGGNAAAAAAACCACAAATAGGTAATGAGCTGAAATATTTTGAGATATGACAAGACGTGAAATATTTATGCGGGTTTCGGGTGTCCCTAGGCATTCCAATTATGTTGGGTTAATTTTTTTACACTTACCTGGGCTAAACTGTATCAAACTCGCCTGGTTATAAATACAAATTCATACTCTGTTATGCATACACGAAGAAATACTTCATACTCCAAAAGAAGTTGTGGGGCCGGTGCGCGTTTAGACTGCTCGCCTCCAACCAAGGCGAATCGGGTTCAATCCCCGGTTGGGTCACTCCCGGGTTTTTGCAAGTGGGAATCGTGCGCGACGATGCTACTGGTCGGCGGGTTTTCTCGGGGATCTCCCCCCCTTATAATTCCGCTGCTGCTCCATTCTTGCCTCATGTAATCCTCATCGACTCTCAATACCCCCTTGTTAAGTAAGAGCCGTCCAAATCTCTCAACTCAACATTCAAAAGCTGTTTATGTAAATATTACGCTGGCAATACTTGATGTGTTGAAGATTATTAATTTGCTGCCAACGTCACTAGGACTGTGCGTGTTATTGTGTACTATAGTTGTCAGCAATGACGTTTTTTCAACTACACTACTTGTTTCAACATTGCTTACTTCACCGGCAACAGCCTGTACCGCCCACTTGCGGATATTGCAGCGTGGAGTTGGTCGGCGTTGGCAGCGGGACTCCGGTCACGTCCTCGGACACTGCCGATTGTAAACGGGGCCTCGCGCCTGATTCACACGTGCGCCGATAACGAAGATCGAAGGAGAGAAAAGCTGAACAGCCAATCAGAACGCGTCAGCAGCGCTTTCCGCACGATCGTCCCAGATAACAATTTGAACCTACGTCGAAATTTCGGAACGCGGGAAAAGCTGAGNGCAGCGCTTTCCGCACGATCGTCCCAGATAACAATTTGAACCTACGTCGAAATTTCGGAACGCGGGAAAAGCTGAGTTCGTAGACAGTGCTCGGAAGTTCACGTGTGTGATTCCGATAGTTACTTCAACTTTACACCTACGTGCGATTTAATAATCGAATGTAACTACACTGCTGTACAGTTCCTACAAACNATAGTTACTTCAACTTTACACCTACGTGCGATTTAATAATCGAATGTAACTACACTGCTGTACAGTTCCTACAAACAAATACGAAACCTTATTTATTTTATTTTACATTACAGCCTTTAGTTACACAGGTATCCAAGAGTTATTTCCATATGGCAACTAATAACATAATACTTTTTTACAGTAAGCATCTTAAAATCTTATAGAAACTACCACACATTACTTCTACACATATCAGGGAACTTATTTTAAAAACATGTTGAATAATGATAAAGTAAAATAAAATTATATTCCTGTATCTGCGCACAGCAGTATCTTATTACAAGATGACGTAATATTTAAAAGATTAAATTGGCTTGATTTGAAAATGAAAATTATTGAAATGGGTTCGGCGTTATGTATCACTTTCGTAGTAAGAGTTTCCAGTAACTACATTCAGAGCACACAAACAATTTTACTTCTTAACTGAAATTAATAGAATTATATGGGTCAGGTAAACTGTTTATAATAANTCAGAGCACACAAACAATTTTACTTCTTAACTGAAATTAATAGAATTATATGGGTCAGGTAAACTGTTTATAATAATAACTTTGTGGCCAGTAAATTGCGGGAAATTCTGAAGTTATTTAAGTTCAAATTATATTTTATAATCAAATGTATACTATTTGCTTCCCTAAATTATGATGATGGGTTCTCAACTTTAATTTCTATTTAANTCAGAGCACACAAACAATTTTACTTCTTAACTGAAATTAATAGAATTATATGGGTCAGGTAAACTGTTTATAATATTAACTTTGTGGCCAGTAAATTGCGGGAAATTCTGAAGTTATTTAAGTTCAAATAATATTTTATAATCAAATGTATACTATTTGCTTCCCTAAATTATGATGATGGGTTCTCAACTTTAATTTCTATTTAANATATTTTATAATCAAATGTATACTATTTGCTTCCCTAAATTATGATGATGGGTTCTCAACTTTAATTTCTATTTAAAAGTATTTAATTCTTAAAAGTGGACCTTATGACATTACTAGAAGAGAATTGCTCCTTGCAAGATCAAATTTTAATGTTAACGTGGACGTGGCTGAAATTTTGTTGTAATAAACATTGTTATAATTTCTACAAAAACTATTGCGGGTGGGTGGGGGATTTATTTAAATGTAGGGGTGGATGGCAGAGTAGCTGACGCCATGTAGCCAGAAGTTAGGAAGTAACCAAGCCTCCTACAATGTGATCATTTGATTTTTACGGTTCATCATCATACCTTAACGGGGCTATAGGAGCAATGCAAGACATTGATAAGAGTTGCGTAATGAACACTGTATAAAAGGGGTATATTTAACATTAAGTTTGTACAATATTATTTCAATGAAAACATTATGAAGTACGCGCAGGCAGAGCTGTACAGATATACTGAAGTATTAATCTATATTAAATGTTAAAGATTGAACCATCCACTTTCTGAGTAAAGTCTAACTGGAGAGTCCCCACCTTGCTCATGATTCCGGAGGCTGATTAAGATGGCGCAAGTCTTCGGCCGGACACATATTTCTTCAGTGGTCTCCGTTCCAATGGTCCGACGACAAAAGACACCCCCAACGGGTTACACTGCCCTATATCGGCTGCGTTGTCCCCGTTCATTGGCCGGCGGAGGGGATTTCGGTGGTTTGCGATTTCATAACTAATTTCAGAAATCACGGCCCGTGTCCTGGGTAAGTAATTGAAGGTGTGATCAGGCAGGCCGCTCAGCTAAGGCTTGATCACTACTCGTAACAATGCGCCAATTGGCTACATTTCAGTACAACTAGGATGCATGAGGGTTTTTATTTCCGAAAAGTTCATGGATTGAGTACATTTTTCGGAGTACGAATCAATGGTAGGTTTTGTGTAGGTGTCTTTTTCGAAATAGCGACCACGAGCTATACGACGTCTCCAGCGATACACGAGATTCTCAAATACATGACGAAGACCATTTTCTGAGAGTCGGAGGAAAATTGTGCTGGTTCGTAGTAAATATACTTCCTCCCAACTCTTTCTTGCATGGCGGATAAGCCCACATAACGCAATCTGCGTAGTATGAAGGATCGTTTAAAGATGTTGATATTTTATCGAAAAATTTCATAGACTGTCGTCCCACACGTGGCCTAGTTTTATCCTGAAGTAAAAACTTTTTGTATTTATAGTGTTTTGTTATTTTCTGTGAATTTTACTCCTTAAAGACTTGCGAAAAATAAGCATAGTAATTTCAGTTTATGGTCTGTTTCTCTGCAATCCAGTGTTACTGAACTACGGCCAATATGCCACTTACTTCTTCACAGTACGTTTTTTTTGTTCATCGTAATCGTTTTCTGGCCACTTCTATTAGTACCATGTCAAAAAAANTACTTCTTCACAGTACGTTTTTTTTGTTCATCGTAATCGTTTTCTGGCCACTTCTATTAGTACCATGTCAAAAAAAATCTATGTAGATACTTTGTCCGGTTTTTAACTTACACTGAAGAGCCAAAAAAACTGGTATAGGCACGTGTNAAAAAAATCTATGTAGATACTTTGTCCGGTTTTTAACTTACACTGAAGAGCCAAAAAAACTGGTATAGGCACGTGTATGCAAATTACAGACGTATGGAACCAATCAGAGTAACGCGATGCGGTCGGCAGCTAGATCGGTTACTGCTGCTACAAAGGCAGGTTATCAAGATTAAGTGCGTTTGAACGTGGTGTTATAGTTGGCGCACGAGAGATGGGAAATAGCATCTCTGAGGTAGCGATAACATGCGACACCCCAAAAGTCAAGAGTTGCTACCGAGTGGCTCCAGGAACACTCTTCTGACTTTAAACATTCCATTGGCCACCTAAATCACCAGACATTAACATTATTGAGCATATCTGGGATTCCTTGCAACGTGCTCTTCAGAAGAGATCTCCACCACCTCGCACTCCTATGAATGTGTGGATTGCCCTGCAGGATTCATGGTATGAATTGCCTCCTGCATACATTCAGACATTATTCGAGTCCATTCCACGTCGTATTGCGGCACTTCTGCGTGCTCGTGGGGGCCCTACACGATATTACACGATATTAGGCACGTGTACCAGTTTTTTTGGCTCTTCAGTGTACATCCTCACCCGCCATTGTAATAAACTCGGTAGTTAAACTTTTAGAGCAATTGTGCATTTGTTGTACTCACGCAAAGAAAGCTTGCCGAAGGATATCTTCATCGGTGAAAGTCACAGAACTGCTTCCGTAGATACAGCGCTATTTCTGGTCCATGAACATTCGGAGCAGCCCTAATTCTAAGTTATAAAAAATGAAGTCTTGTGTATGCTGGAGCAGCCGAACGCTAACATACGCGAACATAACCGTTTCAATAAAAGTATTTTGACAGTTTTTCTGGCGATTCGTATACGTAAATGCCCGGCAGACAAATATCGGCCAATAGCTGTTTCGCGGTGAACTAAGCCATTTTTGAAATTCGCTTCTGAATATTCTTCTTAGTTGTATCTGCTGACGTGTTAAAAAACCATATAGGTAAATTATCATAAGTTTATCATGAGAAGTTATTCCAGGATTTACCATTTTATTTAAAAGTGTGATATTATTAACTGGTAGCAAGTAATTTATAAGTCAAGATAAGGAAATATTTGAATAAAATAAAAATTTTCACGTTTGCAATAATTTCTTACATTATTCAAATGAATGCTTAAATGTCTACTTTGCTTTGTTACAACATTAGTTTCTAACCTGTTTTGAAAGTATGCATTATGTACAGAATGAAGAAACTGCAGATTTTTAACCATAAGTGTGAATTAAGAGTAAATCAAACACTAGTGTTTGTAAGATTCTGAGAGATAGTGATTTATCGAGAGAATGGCGGGTTGTTGGTTAGTTTTCAACTGCTTTTAAAAGATTTTCGTTCTGTTTATAACATAATTGTCTCCTTAAACAAGAGCAAATATTTTCTTGTTCGTCTCGGCTATTAAAATCTCGGCTGACGTGTCACAGTTATTCCGTGATTCGAGTGTAAAAATTTCCGCTTGGTCAAAAAATATTTTCTCCAGTCGTAAATTTACGTTAACGGGACTATGGTATGAAGAGTTTCCAGGACCCAAATATTTTTCGTTAAATACCACTGTCTTTGAAAACGATATCATACTAGTTATCACACTCGTCCACTTTCTCACGCAGTTGTCGTTTGTTCATTAGCTTCTGCCACATTCAGAGCTCATTCGCCTATTTGACTTGAATAAACGAAATTGAGCCTCCCGTATGCTCAACCGTAGTTACTGTTTTGATGTTATCCAGGGCGTAACGGATAAAGGAAAGTCCAGGCGTACGAACGAAATTACATAATGTGTTATGATTTGTAGTATGTTCCGTACTGATTGTATCGCGAAATGACTGTATCCGCAACCACTATTACACAAAAGGGAATATCACGAACTCGGATGATAGCAGTATAGATTTACATAATAGCCTCTTTATAATATCTTCACGTGCGTGATAAACTCGGAAATAGTGAAACCGCAGCACCATGCCAGAACGTGAAATATTATGGTTTCTAAAAGCTGTTCGCGGTTAAATAAGCACTTCTTGAAGCACTGCTTACGATCTAATTTTTTTCCTGGTTTTGTATTCGTCCGCCACATGTAAAGTTTGAATTTCCATGGGCCTTATCACTTTACTGTGCGTCAGTTAAGTGAAAATATGGAATTGTAAAGATCCGAAATGTGGTATTATTACGTCTGTATGCACTCTAACGTGCATAAAGCAAAAAAAAACACCAACATTATTTACCATAGATTTGACAGTACACTCGCAATAAAACGTCTAGACTAAAAATTGCTTTGCTCAATTCGCTGTCATCTTTTGGGGGTTGTATCCCCTCCATCTTGGATTTATTTCTGTTTCCCCGTAGCTTACTTTCTAGATCAAATATTTAAAACAGGGGCGGTTAGGAGATAGGATATATGGTTGAATATATTTTTAAGTTCTCAGTTCTATATTTTTGTTACATATGCAACCGCAATATATGTTAACTTCTTATTTATTATTTTACAGTATCGAATGTGAAAATGCATAATGACAATAGTTCATTCTAGTTCCAGGAGTATTGTAAAGTAGTTTTGAATATGAATTTATGTTTTAATCTATATTAAATCATAGCAGTAAGTTCAAAAGAGGCACCATAAGCAAGGGTCACTATGTGACAGG
The DNA here is from genome assembly GCA_002778355.1 of Clitarchus hookeri. NCBI lineage: Eukaryota > Metazoa > Arthropoda > Insecta > Phasmatodea > Phasmatidae > Clitarchus > Clitarchus hookeri. Next base: position 31,571 of record NQII01005775.1, read on the forward strand.
GTTGAAGACGTTGTTTTTTACTATTAATCAAATTTTCTTTCATTTCAAAGAATTGGTTTGAAATGTTTAGTGGTTAAATTGGCACAACTGAGTATCTAAAACATCCAATTGACGTATGAGTGTATTTAAATGCTATCTTATATGTCACAAAGTAATCTCACATTTGTCACAAAGTGACGCTGCTTACGGTATGAATAAACACAAAGTGGCATGTATACCATAGCCTTAAACTAGAGCACGCATGCCAGTGGGCACTGTAGCAGGTAAAAACTTCTTTACAGTGAATTTTGTTTTCAGAGGTTGATCTCGAAAGTGCTCACTTTACCGTGAACAGTCAATACTCATAATTAGTCTATGTGGAACATAGATAGATGCACACTCTGTCCCAGTTACGAAACCCACTTTTTGACAGTCCTAAGATCTGCTGGTGTTGATGTTTCCACAACGTATTCTTCCACCTGAAGTGTTCTGACGCACGAACGCCATGCTGTTTTGTTGTCAATTTGACAGAGAATGGTCTTGAGGGGGCTTCCTATCGTTTCACTAGGCGAGCAAAATAATCAGATTTCACACGTAAAATGATTTTAAGCATTTCTCGACTCCCTTTCACGATATCGCTTTTAAACAATAAGCAGTTTGGTTCACGGTAAACTGAGATCTTTTGAAATATCTGCTTAGGATCTACTTGTATGCACGATGTGTATTCTTTTTTCTTACGTAAAAGAATATTGCCATGGACCTCATTACTTTATTCATGCGTCGGTCAAGTGAATTAATGAAATTAAAAGAAAATAAAAAATTTTACAAATCCGCTCAATTTTACACTTCAGTGAATTACAAAAAACTACGAAGCGGAAGAAATAATTTGAGTNTATCTGCTTAGGATCTACTTGTATGCACGATGTGTATTCTTTTTTCTTACGTAAAAAGAATATTGCCATGGACCACATTACTTTATTCATGCGTCGGTCAAGTGAATTAATGAAATTATAAGAAAATTAAAAATTTTACAAATCCGCTCAATTTTACACTTCAGTGAATTACAAAAAACTACGAAGCGGAAGAAATAATTTGAGTTATAAGAAATGGTTANGTTATCAGAAATGGTTATCTAATACTTTTTATTCGACGTTAAGTTCGACGTTAAGATATTAAACTATATTACCGTCACTCCTTACCAACTTTACCGGACGTATGTCGCTCAGTGGGACCGTTAAAATACATGCAGATAGGAATAGTTTAATAAGGTTGATTTTAAAAGTGCTCACTTCTTTTCCAACAGCCTTTACAAGAGAACAAGTAATAGTCAATTAATAAGATTATTTTTGCTTGTTTTTGTGGCTATAAATCTTGATTTACCTGCAATTTTCAAAGTTTTAAAATTAAAAAAACATATTTTTTTTTGTAATAGTGTCGCTTGGGCAAAGACGGACGAAAAGTCTTTGGTTTGAAAACGAAATAGTGAAAGTTGGTTCATTCACGCCTAAAATCATCTGTGGTGTTAAACCCTAGATTATCCTTTCGCTCGGCATGTCCAACACACGCTACGCTCGTGCGTTGCCGAACACCGTCCTATTTACGTATAGTACGTCCTGCTTGCCTGCCAACTGTCACAAAGCAGCCTTCGTAGCGGGGACTATGCTACGCTACACATGCAGAAGTGTATAAAGCGGCGGTGGTGTTCCCAGAGAGGAGGGCCTGGCCACCGTCGACCGGCAGTTACCTGCGGCCACTACCTGAAAGACGCAGGGCTCGGCCTGGCGCCCCGCCGCGTTGCTGGNACAACTGGCAACACTCGTCTGCGATGTGATAACCCGCTCACATAGAGCCCATTCACTGTTACTGACAACTTTTCTGCTCCTAAAGTTCTACTTGCAAAATATACCTCCGCCCCATGCAAGTTAAGCGTAAAGGAGTCTAGATAATCACACCAAAAGGACAACATTTGTAAGACTCGAATACTCCCAGGCCAGGCCAGAAGTGTGCTGTCGCACGAAAGGCTACATAACTGTAGGATTGTTTTACATCCTTGCTTGTTATTTACTGTGTTAATNACAACTGGCAACACTCGTCTGCGATGTGATAACCCGCTCACATAGAGCCCATTCACTGTTACTGACAACTTTTCTACTCCTAAAGTTCTACTTGCAAAATATACCTCCGCCCCATGCAAGTTAAGCGTAAAGGATTCTAAATAATCACACCAAAAGGACAACATTTGTAAGACTCGAATACTCCCAGGCCAGGCCGGNGGACAACATTTGTAAGACTCGAATACTCCCAGGCCAGGCCAGAAGTGTGCTGTCGCACGAAAGGCTACATAACTGTAGGATTGTTTTACATCCTTGCTTGTTATTTACTGTGTTAATTCCAAGGTGCAGAAAGTACATAAACGTCAATAGGTTAAGCAGTGTCTAGGAGAAAAGCATGGCAATACAAAATAAGTATACTTTGGAAAAGTTCTAGAAAAACATGTGTGTTGTTCGCATCTCTGCTTGTACTTTACTACGTTCGACATAAGGAAGCCGAAATTACATACTGGATAATAACTACAACAGTTTCCAACAGAAATGACTCATGATCTAAAAGCAGTTAACCGCATTCGTGGGGGCTCAGTGTAACAATATTTGGCTTAAGAACTATTTCTTACTAGGTATTACAATTTCGCCAATTTTCTCACACTTTCAATTATTATTATCTCTAAATGAAAAACGAGTAAGGCACTTTAATGGTAACACAAGTATAAAACGCTTCTGATACAAAACATTTTTAGGAAACAATATAACACGTTATACAGGATGAAAGGAAACTGAAGGGAGAAACTTCGGGAGGCGATCCCTGACCGGAAAAGGAACAAAAATCTTTATGTTAACATATGACCAGAAATGCATATTTGCCAAGGTATATGGCGCTGATGAACGGCATCTCTCATAACAATANGCTGATGAACGACATCTCTCATAACAACACTCAGAGTGTGTTTTTGCGTGTTGCAGATTATGTGTTCGGAACCAAGGCGATGCACAATGGTCCGTTATTCATTGCAGGAACAAGCCGAGATGGTGTTCGTACACGGCCGAGCACGTGGTCATGGTCGAGAGGCCGCACGGGTTCACCGAGTCACATACCCTCACAGAGAGCACCAGCCAAATCACGAAACCTTTCCAGCCTTTTTGGGCGTTGTTAGTGTGACCATGGTTCCTTTCATACAGGAGAACATGGAGGACGACCGTGGCACGTTCGTACACCAGATCTGGAAGAACATGTTCTACGCGACATCGAGACCAACCCCAGTACAAGCTCCAGACAAATGTCACGTCAGCATGGTGTAAACCAAGCGACGGTTTTGTGTGTCCTGCATGAAAACCTCTACTATCCCCATCACCTGAAACGTGTGCAAGGATTATCGCCAGCGGATTTTCCAACACGGGACAGGTGTTGTCACTGGTTTTTGCAGCAGCGCACCACCATTATGGGATTTCTGGCATCAGTCCTCTTCACCGATGAAGCGACCTTCGGTAGAGATGGCATCATTAACCTACACAGTCGTCATTCGTGGGCTACAGAAAATCCTCGGCGAATGGTTTAATCGTCTCGTCAGCAACAGTTCAGCATCAATGTTTGGGCAGCGATTATTGGCGACCACGTGATTGGACCATTTGTTCTTCCACAACGCCTTAACGGACAGACCTCTCTGGGATTCCTGCGGAACACTCGACTTCTACTGCCCGAGAACGTGCCGTCGGCGATAGGGCAGGTAATGTGGCTGATGCATGATGGAGCGCAAGCCCACACTTCCTCCGTACAGTTCGTCAACACCTCAACGACAACTTCCCCTGGGAGATGGATAGGACGAGGAGGCCCCGTTGCATGGCCCGCGTGATCACCGGACTTAAACCCCCTCATATGAAAAGTGTTGTGTATGCGGAACCAGTTCTTGATGTGCAGATCCTTGAACAGCGTGCCCGCGTAACCTGCGACGCTATTCGGGTACAGGCTGGAACATTCGGAAGAGTGAGGCAATCCATGACCCGACGTGTGTGGACGCTTGCATTGCATCACCTAGCAATTGCCTTACCACAGTTTCCACACTCACATGCCACTCTATCTGCATTATTCGAACATACATACTAATCGTGTCTTCGAGTATATTTAGTGAATGCAAACGAAGTGTTACGGTAGTAGCTCGGGTACTAAGGTAACATCATTGCAAATTAGATCAATGGTAAATATATACATTTAAAAAAAGTTCTAGTACGGTATTTTATGAGGTTACATATTCCTCCAGAGGCTAAATGGCACGAACCGATACTCCAAATTTTAACAGATTTGTAATTTCGTAGGAATATATATCTATATATACATTTATGGGTATATATAGCATCCCATGGTGAGCACTTTGAACATCTTTTGTAACCTGGGTGCACTTAATGCCATGTAATGTTTGCCTATACTAAATAGCTTTACTGCAGCCTCGCCGTCCATTTCCGGACATATGTCGATATGGACTTGTTTGTTACTTTTCCGCTCAGGAATCACCTCTTGGAGTTTGTACCTTTCGTTTCCGTTCGACTTGTATATGGTGTGCGGAGGTTTTTATTCGAGAAAGTCGGAGGAAACCGCGAATGGGCCATTAAAGGGCACCACACCAAACACCGCTAGAATGTGTGTTTGAAACGTGACGCAAGGAAAAAGGACGCCGCACACAAGTCTGAGTAATGACGCCGGCGTCGGTGTCACGACTCAAGACGTGCCTGAAGAGACAAACTTTGCTCCATTTCCTTGCGTCGTGCTTCAGGCGGTGGTATTGTTTTGGAAGGGACGGATGAAAAATTAGAATGAAGAGGAAGTAAATATCTACTCAGGTCGGGAAGAAAACGACATCCCCCATGTAGGGATTCTGTACAGGGAAAATATCAGCCGTAAGGTGCGCTGGTGTTCCAAAAATATTCGCCCCATTTAATATTTTGTAGAAGTTCGCGTTTGGCTCGGATTGTGATATACATGACCTCCTTACAAAGTGTTAAGTATAAGCTTGATTTTGTTACCATTATTCACGACTTCTGATAATACGTAACAAGATTAATCAGTAAAAATACAAAGTTTGAAAACATTCTTTTCTAACTTGAATATTACATATTTAAGAGCGAAATAAGTATAATTGTCATCAAAAGGAATTTTAGAATCTGTTGTCACATTTAATTAAAATGATTGTGCTATACGACTTTTTGCTAAATCCACATTCACGACCGAGTATTACAGAAAATGTGGTCATATTTAATTAATTTTCCACTCTTAGTGCGAAGAACAAAATAATTATTTACGTAACAGATAAAAAAAAAAAATTCATTATTTCTAACATGAAAATTGAAAATATCCAATTTGAAATTTTGATGCACATTTGGCACCAGTGTTACCTAGTGGCGAAAATTTTTAGTTGCCAAACTATTAAAGTTCAGCTTGTTATACTCTTAGTTTGTTTGCTGATTTTACACTTCCGCCTATTGCGGGACTGTGCGAGTGAAGGGATATGTTTTCACGTGTTATATTATTTTAGGAGTGTCTCGGCCACCTTACCCGATAACGTTTTGAAATAAAAAATGCTTTGTCGCATCTTTTACTGGGACACAATTACACAAAAACTGTTTGCTAATAGTTTTAGTACCATTAAAATTGCGGGTAAATTAACATTTATAGACTCAAACAAAACTGAAATACTCAAAATGTTATTACTTTACTCATAGATTTTGTCTAGTGGTATGATTATTCTCTTCAGAGGACACTGTGTTTTTTTTTTGTTTGAAAGCGATGTTAGAAATGTAGCAAAACACTCCTTTCGCTCAGCTGGTCCCAAAATAAGCAGTGCCCTGAGATATTTTTAACCCTCCAATTTATGGTTTTAGGTGTTGCACATAAGAAATGTTCTGATTATCCGTCCTGTATTTAAGCTGACAAACTACTTGTTTCGTTATCACAACGAATGAGCTGTGCGTATCGTGTTCGGCGATAAAGACATGAACCACTCATAATCTACAGCAGCAAAATAGTTTACCAATAAGGTACAAACATATAATATTCTGCACTGAACCTCGCAGTGGACCGTTACGTCCGTGAACAACATTCCTGTTCAAAGAAAATTTTTTATACTCTCACGGAAAGTTGAATTAGATACAATTTACCAGCCAATACGCTATTCGCGGTAGANACGTGACGCAAGGAAAAAGGACGCCGCACACAAGTCTGAGTAATGACGCCGGCGTCGGTGTCACGACTCAAGACGCGCCTGAAGAGACAAACTTTGCTCCATTTCCTTGCGTCGTGCTTCAGGCGGTGGTATTGTTTTGGAAGGGACGGATGAAAAATTAGAATGAAGAGGAAGTAAATATCTACTCATGTCGGGAAGAAAAGGACATCCCCCATGTAGGGATTCTGTACAGGGAAAATATCAGCTGTAAGGTGCGCTGGTGTTCCAAAAATATTCGCCCCATTTAATATTTTGTAGAAGTTCGCGTTTGGCTCGGATTGTGATATACATGACCTCCTTACAAAGTGTTAAGTATAAGCTTGATTTTGTTACCATTATTCACGACTTCTGATAATACGTAACAAGATTAATCAGTAAAAATACAAAGTTTGAAAACATTCTTTTCTTACTTGAATATTACATATTTAAGAGCGAAATAAGTATAAGTGTCATCAAAAGGAATTTTAGAATCTGTTGTCACATTGAATTAAAATGATTGTGTTATACGACTTTTTGCTAAATCCACATTCACGACCGAGTATTACAGAAAATGTGATCATATTTAATTAATTTTCCACTCTTAGTGCGAAGAACAAAATAATTATTTACGTAACAGATAAAAAAAAAATTCATTATTTCTAACATGAAAATTGAAAATATCCAATTTGAAATTTTGATGCACATTTGGCACCAGTGTTACCTAGTGGCGAAAATTTTTAGTTGCCAAACTATTAACGTTCAGCTTGTTATACTCTTAGTTTGTTTGCTGATTTTACACTTCCGCCTATTGCGGGACTGTGCGAGTGAAGGGATATGTTTTCACGTGTTATATTATTTTAGGAGTGTCTCGGCCACCTTACACGATAACTTTTTGAAATAAAAAATGCTTTGTCGCATCTTTTACTGGGACACAATTACACAAAAACTGTTTGCTAATAGTTTTAGTACCATTAAAATTGCGGGTAAATTAACATTTATAGACTCAAACAAAACTGAAATACTCAAAATGTTATTACTTTACTCATAGATTTTGTCTAGTGGTATGATTATTCTCTTCAGAGGACACTGTGTTTTTTTTTTGTTTGAAAGCGATGTTAGAAATGTAGCAAAACACTCCTTTCGCTCAGCTGGTCCCAAAATAAGCAGTGCCCTGAGATATTTTTAACCCTCCAATTTATGGTTTTAGGTGTTGCACATAAGAAATGTTCTGATTATCCGTCCTGTATTTAAGCTGACAAACTACTTGTTTCGTTATCACAACGAATGAGCTGTGCGTATCGTGTTCGGCGATAAAGACATGAACCACTCATAATCTACAGCAGCAAAATAGTTTACAAATAAGGTACAAACATATAATATTATGCACTGAACCTCGCAGTGGACCGTTACGTCCGTGAACAACATTCCTGTTCAAAGAAAATTTTTTATACTCTCACGGAAAGTTGAATTAGATACAATTTACCAGCCAATACGCTATTCGCGGTAGAGTGAGCACTTTTAAAGGCCCTCCCGACAGGCGTTACCATCTTGTAAATATATTTTATTTGAAGTATCAGACGTTAACTTTCGAGCTTGGTGAAACATATACTGTGTTTGTTAGTCACTTGGAATGTTTATATTAAAAAATTGACTGAAGAGGAAATGCGAGCAGGGATTTAAAAATTGCTCACTTTACCATGAATAGCAGGTAGTAGCGTGTATCACGCACATTAACCCGGATGACAAAGGTTATGTGGCGTGACATTGACTCCACAAGGCACCGGAAGTGTTCGGGAGACATACTAATCCATTTCCGCTGAGCAGCCTACCGCAACGCACGGGGGATCTTCCGGAGCAAGATCCGTGGCGCACACATCTCTCTCGACGCCATGTCAGATGTGTTTTACAGGATTGGGTTCGGGTGACCTCGGAGGGTCAAGAAACCTCCAGTTCATCGACTGTTGGAANTGGGTTCGGGTGACCTCGGAGGGTCAAGAAACCTCCAGTTCATCGAGTGTTGGAAAGACTTTTGCAATTAATGAACTTGTTGCTACTTCTAATTCTGTTATTACTATTGCTCAGTCTCCTGTATTGTATTATCGGCGTCGGCTTAAGTTTGAGCTAGGAGATGCGATTTGGATTTTTAGGAAGTTAGTTGGTACTAATGGTGATGATCGTGTATTGGGTCATGTACAGTATGTTTATTGTGCTTAGTTATATGTACGTTATTTATTAAAGGTATTTTCGTTTTCCCCCACTCCAAATCCCTTTAACACATTCGAAAACAGGTTTGACCTTGAACGTCAGTTGCAAGTTGGGACGTGCAGCACTGCTCTGGAAGTTCTCCCGTATGTTGTTATCATTTTGGAGCGGATGCATATCCGCAGATTATTTAACCTTGCTTTTATGGGTAATCGCTGTGCTCATAGTTCGGGAGTGGTGGGACGGTGCATTGTCTTGCTATAGGTACGCATCTCCTGCAGGGCGTCGTAGGCACAGAAACAGGTGCAAGCGACCAGCCAGCATCTTCCTGTGTCGTTCGCTGGTGAGGGACGATGGCACGTATACCAGGGGCCTATCTCATCCCATTGAAACAATCGCCACTAGAGGATACAACCAACTATCAGATCGCGATCAAATGCGCTGAGGTCTCGTTTCTTCCCCATCCTGTGCTCGACTGTTACTCAGACAGTCAGTATAAGGTCTGACGACATCCTGATCATGCGTAGCTGGGCAATATTCCATTCGACAGGGCGACCACAGCGCCACTTCGCTTACACGGCTGGTGTGTCTAATTCAACTGGTCCCGAATGTGCAATGTGTCTATATGGGTTAGTAAATATATTTACAACTTCTTTACAGCCGCTTAATTACTGAAGTTCAGTAGACATGCCGAAGGCTGATGGGAGAACCCAGGTATTAGCGCGGTGATGGCAGCCGGCAGCCGTTTAGCGTCCAGGGCGAATGGGCACGATGATTGGTTAATGATTTCCCCCCAGCCTTCCTCAGTGTATCTTCTACCTTCCAGGCGTCTCTCCGAAAATTTTGCCCCCACCCCCCTCCAGAGATCGACAACTGCTTCCCCTCCCCACTCCAGTGGGAAGTATTTCATTATATAAGTTCANCCAGGTATTAGCGCGGTGATGGCAGCCGGCAGCCGTTTAGCGTCCAGGGCGAATGGGCACGATGATTGGTTAATGCTTTCCCCCCAGCCTTCCTCAGTGTATCTTCTATCTTCCAGGCGTCTCTCCGAAAATTTTTCCCCCACCCCCCTCCAGAGATCGACAACTGCTTCCCCTCCCCACTCCAGTGGGAAGTATTTCATTATATAAGTTCANCCCCCACCCCCCTCCAGAGATCGACAACTGCTTCCCCTCCCCACTCCAGTGGGAAGTATTTCATTATATAAGTTCACTAAATTATTAGAAAGGAAAGCCTGAAATAAATCGGAGAATCCTTATTATCGAGGAGATCTTGTCATCCCCTTTTTATGGCATGTTCGTAGGTCATAAGTCAGTGAAAGAAAATTGCTATTTAACTTGTAAAGAGCGTTGATGAATGAAAATTACGTAGAAGCAGTGCACCCCTGGAAGATTAATTCGTCCCATCGGAAAAAATAGGTCTAATAATCTTTAAAGAAAAACTGACTTTCCATAGTATGGCAGTGACCCGAAAACCACTCTAATAACTCCAACTTTCGAGGTCGGGAATCTTAATACAAAACCCTCTCGTGAGATGTCACGATGCTACTAAGTGCACAATGGAGGTGGCATACTTTTTAAATATTAAGACATGAAATTATGTGTAACACAGTTATGTCAGTTAAAAATATATTTGTCTATTCATTTTTTGNTTTTAAATATTAAGACAGGAAATTATGTGTAACACAGTTATGTCAGTTAAAAATATATTTGTCTATTCATTTTTTTGTAGAAAAAACATGCGATAATAGTNTTTTTAAATATTAAGACATGAAATTATGTGTAACACAGTTATGTCAGTTAAAAATATATTTGTCTATTCATTTTTTGTAGAAAAAACATGCGATAATAGTTCAGCTATTTTATCTGTAGTGAAGAGTAAAGTAGCTATAACTAAAACATTACAAAGGCATCCATTTATCTAATAAAACCTACCCTATCAAACTTATTGAAGTACCTGAAAAGCGTACGTGAATAAGCTTTTTCTCAATTCTTCAACTAATGAAGTTATTATTGTAGCATACAACGGGGCGTTAAAATTTACATTTAAGTTGTTAACGTAACACATATGCATTGTATAACTTTTTATTATTTAATTTTAATAATAATTGAATACGTTTTTAAAAAAAATTATAACAATAGTATACATACTGTAGTAACATTCGTGTGTTTTCGAACTAATGAAAAATATGTATTTATAATTACATAGATGATGAATTCCATTACAAAAATTTTCCCGCTCCTTTGACCTCCAATGTTGGTGACAAACTTCAANTTTTTTGTAGAAAAAACATGCGATAATAGTTCAGCTATTTTATCTGTAGTGAAGAGTAAAGTAGCTATAACTAAAACATTACAAAGGCATCCATTTATCTAATAAAACCTACCCTATCAAACTTATTGAAGTACCTAAAAAGCGTACGTGAATAAGCTTTTTCTCAATTCTTCAACTAATGAAGTTATTATTGTAGCATACAACGGGGCGTTAAAATTTACATTTAAGTTGTTAACGTAACACATATGCATGGTATAACTTTTTATTATTTAATTTTAATAATAATTGAATACGTTTTTAAAAAAAATTATAACAATAGTATACATACTGTAGTAACATTCGTGTGTTTTCGAACTAATGAAAAATATGTATTTATAATTACATAGATGATGAATTCCATTACAAAAATTTTCCCGCTCCTTTGACCTCCAATGTTGGTGACAAACTTCAAACTATAGCTTACCTTATTTATTTCAATGGATGTTTCCCGCGTTATTACAGAAATATGAACAAATATTTGAGCCGGTTGTTAACATTTCATTTGGAAAATCTTTTGAAGTGTTTAAAACTGCCTGTAAAATTTATTTTTCTTTCTAATTTTCTTCGGCATAGTATGTATATAAGTTCGCAATCTATAGATATTAAAATACCTTCAAAATACAACTATAGATGGGAAACATATATAATTCAACTATTTAACATCTATTAGAAACGATTCTTCGCCGCGCAATGACTGAGTGAGGATGTGAGCAAAGGCCTATCTTATGTGTGTGTAACATGCTCCCTCAATCCCATGACAGCTAGCGAAATCCAATTATTCACGATAAGAAAACGTATTTAGGAGGACTTCTTGGGATTATAGCAAACATTTTGTACGTGCAGCTATTTTTTTTTACTACGGGATGTTGTTTTTGCGTTAATTTAACGAAAGGTAGGTAAATTTGTGAAATAATTTATTAGGACTTTACTCATTTCTAACAAAATGTCATAAGCAGAAGGAGATACCATGCAGTAACCTTATAAATTATGGCGTTTTATTCATAAAAGGCGTAAACGCAAAAAAATAACACTTTTAAATTTCGAACGAATCGTCTTTTCACAATCGAAATAACACACTTTGACCAAATAGTGAATATTGGAAACAATTTTTTTTTTTTTACTAAAAGTACACAAACGCGATATCTATGAATAATGTGTTGTGTTGAGTCACACGTTATACGATTTTATGCTGAAGGCCATAAAGCGATGGGGGTTTATAATATCACTATATCAATGGTAAAATCCGAAGTAAAGCCTTTTGTGGTTCTAAAACACACACACGAACGTACCTACTTGCAAGTATTTTGATGGTTTGGCCCCACGTACGTTTCGTAGATTATTTAGAGAGTTGTACTACGAAATATAATCTTGCGCTGAAAATTTTATTTTTTGATTCTGTGATGGTCACCGATATTAATACAGTATGAAATGAAAAAACTGTCCAAATCATATTTTGTGTGTGGTTTTGCAGACAAAAAAAGTATTCCGTTGCTTTCTAAAATATTTAATAATATATCGAAAAAATAACATCAGATTATAATTTATTAGTTTATTTCGAAGATTGCTATATTATTCGAATGCATGTAAATTATTAACGAACCGTGTACAAATACCCGAATTGCTAATGAGAATGTTAAGATGTAGGTTTCCGTGGCCATAAAAACTGCAACATTTTTTTCAATACAGTTAAACATGCTGCATAGTGCCCATGTTATGCCTCACGGAAAATCGCAGAAGCTTAAACCCGCGCCACAACTGTACAAGAGCTTTCGGAAGAAGAAAGGAGGATAAAGCGAACTCCATGTCACGCCTTGCTTACGGCTTACCGTTCCCAGGTGAATCTGGCAGGCGGTGGAACAAATAATCTGAGGTTATTCCACCGCCTTCTTCGCTGAAAACACTCAACTTAGCGTAGTACTTTCCTATGCGTATCGAGCATTAAATTTTCACATCCAAATACGTATTTTTAGCATTGAAATACATGCCATTAAAAGTTTCCGCATAACATTTTTCGGAATNCGTAGTACTTTCCTATGCGTATCGAGCATTAAATTTTCACATCCAAATACGTATTTTTAGCATTGAAATACATGCCGTTAAAAGTTTCCGCATAACATTTTACGGAATTNATTTTCACATCCAAATACGTATTTTTAGCATTGAAATACATGCCATTAAAAGTTTCCGCATAACATTTTTCGGAATTTTTTTTTTTTCGAAAATGCACAAGAGAATATACGGAAACGCAATCCGTAGTGACGAAAAACGAAGCTGACTCCGTAAATGCGAAATATGGAAAGTCTCAGTATTTACTAAAGATTCGGGTTTCCGGAATGGACAATGCCGAGTTCACGTGAAACTTTCTTCGCCGTTGTAAACAGAAAATTATAGTTTCTGCGGCAGTTAGGTTATCCATGCTACTAAGCCCTATTCTTGCAAACGTCAGGCGTATGTAATATTTAGGAACACTTGAAATACACTTACATTAATATAAACTGGAAAAAGTTGCGTATTGTACTGCATAAGATATATCAAAGTTATACTTCAATGTCGTATGTGAAATTGTAGGTAAGTGTTTGGTGTCATCGTCTTCTATCCTTCCTGACCTGGGTTTAGAGCTCACTGAGGTGTGAAATATATTAGCATTTTTAAAGTTTATTTTTCATACACAGAAGAACAACTACAAAACAAAAATTATAGATATTCCCATTATATTTTCTTAAAAATAAAACATGGAAGTTCGAAATACTAACAAGAAAGTTAACGGAGAGGTTCCGTGAATTCACTGAAAGTTCTTTGAAGTTTACAAAATGTTCGTTCTTGAAAATCAATGTGTCCGTAATTTAAGGTCGTGTTTACGGGCACTTCTGGATACATTTTTACCATCACTTTTTCCTTAAAATTAAAGAAAAATTATTTAACAGAGCACTGACGTGAACATATTATGGCTGTGTTCGTAGAGTACGAAAATTCTACAAGACACCCAAAATAATTTTATATTTGGTAATATCGTACTGTTAAAAGTCGCCTGGAGCGAGATGAAGAACCTGGTAAATATACAAGATCTATATTTAATTCATTAATTTATTTACATTCACATAACAAACACACAGCTATTATTTACAATATTACACCGCCTATCTATGCTACTTCACTTGTTATCGTACCAGTGAGCGCAATATTTAACGTCAATTCCGAATTAATTAAATTCCTTCTCACTCTCTTCATACTATATGGCCAGGGTCACTTAAGTCTCACGTATCATTTACACGCATACTATCACGATATCCGTCGCCATACATTAACATAATTTCAAATGTCTGTCAATCACGCATGCAGTCTCACTTTCTTATAGTCCAGCCAGTCAGTATATTTCTACTCCCTGTGCTCGCTACTTCACCGATCACTACTTCGCTGATCACTACTTCGCCAATCACTACTTCGCCGATCACTACTTATTCGATCACTACTTGGCCGATCACTACTTTGCCGATCACAACTTTGCCGATCACTACTTCATCGATCACTACTTCGCCGATTACTACTTCGCCGATCACTTCTTCGCCGATCACTACTTCGTCGATCACTACTTCGTCGATCACTACTTCGCCGATCACTACTTCGTTGATCACTACTTCGTCGATCACTAATTCGTCGATCACTAATTCGTCGATCACTACTTCGCCGATCATTACTTTGCCGATCATTACTTTGCCGATCATTACTTTGCCGATCATTACTTTGCCGATCAATACTTTGCCGATCACTACTTCGACAATCACTACTTCGCCGATCACTACTTCGCCAATTATCGTTCCAGTGGCTCTACACACCTGGCGCTTAAAGCCGTACAAGTCTCCGAGACTCTTTACTCAGAGACGCATCGCGGCTTATACAGTCGAGCTGACCCGGCACAGGAGGTTCCCCTCCCCCCCTGAGGAGGAAGACAGGCAGTGACCAAGAAAATTCGCGCAACGACTTCCCGAGCCATCCAGTCTTTCACGGTAGAGATCGGGCATCAGTTCGGACAGGCTTATCGCTACACAGGTCAGAACCCAGTGGTAGGTCGTTCGTAACACTGCCCCGCCTCTCCAAACACCTGTGACGTCAACACGAGAGCCCTATGTGGTAAGGGGATAGCAATGAAGACAAAGGCTGCGACTCGTAACAATACGTCCAAAGAGCGCGGCACTTTGTATGCTTAAAAATATTGGTAGTTTGGGCTGTACCTCTCCTTGACAGTGAGTGAGGTCATTAGAGGAGTATGCTCGAAAATAAAATGTTTTTATTTAAATATTGAATTGTGTATAAACAAAAATTTTACACATACATGCCGTTTCTCGGTGAACTATTTGTTAATCTTTAATATTTATAATATTGGCAACTTTAACAAAAAAACACTTGACACTTCTTCGGATGAATGTAAGGGTTAACGTGTCCTGTAACAGAATATTTATTTGTTTATTTATATTTTTTTTATAAATACATCTACGCTGGGTAATTTGAAACGAAGTTAATATTAATTTGAGTTGTAATTATTTTTGANTTATATTTTTTTTATAAATACATCTACGCTGGGTAATTTGAAACGAAGTTAATATTAATTTGAGTTGTAATTATTTAAAAANCTACGCTGGGTAATTTGAAACGAAGTTAATATTAATTTGAGTTGTAATTATTTTTGAAAAAAAAAAATGGTTTATTCATTTACAACACATTAACAGTGCATTATTAAAAACCTAATTCTATGTATATATTTTAATGCATAATTTGCTCTTACATGCAAATACACCCGTAAGTTTGATTTGATGGTTTACTAGCCGAATATATATCTTGAAAATATAACATTGTGTGAAATAAAAATTAACACTAGTACATTTAATACTAGGCCACTTACCGAATAAAATTCCGTTATAAAGTGAGGGGAGCAGAAGGAGATGTTAATATGCCCAGTAAAAAAAAAATTGCTGCAAATGGTGTCTGGTAATACTTTAACACCTCTTTGGAAGTAATTAAATTCTTTAGAAGAAAATTATTTAACTGAAAAGTACAGAACGATTCTAAAGAAAACGTTTTACAAGAGCTGTGATGTACTGAAGGGTTTGGGAGGAGGGAACGAAGGGAGAGGGAGGGTGGTAGTTTTACGTGCACGAGGTAACAAACGCAGACAGGAACTGCACCTCACTGGCCTTCTTTTCTTTCTCAAAGCTCGTTTTCACTCACGCCACTGCGGTGGCTCTTCCGCAGGGGCGCCACGTTTTACATCCAGCTGGGTCGCCCCCCCCCCTTCCCCTCACACGACTCCACCCCACTAGCAGCATACTCACACTGTGCGACCAGAATTTATGACCTGCACACGGCACGACCTCGTAGCTGCAAGTTAATTTTAATTTGCATATTACTTTCTTTATTAAAAAGGTTAAAATAATAAAAAAAAACCTGGTTGCTGCGGCATAAATAATTTTAGTCATAGGTATGTTTTGGAATTACAATAAAGAAACAAAAGAGTACAAAAAGTATATGTAACTCCTCGCAAAATATTTGCTTATTTGTAAAATATAAGTTTTAATATTAACTTTCTGTACGCTTAAGGAGAGAGTGTTTTCTTTCGAATAGAGATCTATGAATATCTTGTTGTTATAATCAGTTGTAAAAATAACGAGGCGTGGCTTTATCGCGGACAGTGCTGAGAGCTTAAGATGCCAGCCTACCTTGCGTTCGAACTGCGTCGCAGTGTGTTTGAAATCCACGCTTTTTAACGGAACTATTAAACGTGCGTCCAATGTAATAAACTATGAAAATAACACACACTTCAGACTTCGCCTGGCGATCACTTTCAAGAAACCGCACACATTGGAAATACCATTTCAGAGCACTAGAGCAACATAGTTAAAAAAATAATTAGAAGTAGCAACAAGCTCATTAATAGCATAAGTCTTCCAACAAATAATGTCTCCTGAATATATTTGACACAGATAATTAACACTAGTCACTGTGCAGTTGTGTGGATGCCTGAAAAAGTAAACCTCCAGAATACCAGAACCACTGTTTGCAGTAATTCCCTGTAGAGCGAACATATAGATAAAACTCAGTAGAATGTAACTCTCTTCGGCTGTAGTAACTTGCTTCACAAATACACTACCATCCTTAGCAACGTCACAATCGAAAGAACCAATATCCCTGAAAACAGGTCTTGAAAAATATCTCTTCTTACGACAACTATGTTATATACGTAGAGAAGAACTCGAGGGTCACGTACCGAACCTTGCTTCTGACTTTCCACCAATGAAACGATAGGGTCACTTCTTTAAGCCCCATAGGTGCACGCAGCACAAAAACACTGCACGCCAGTTAACAGCTTTGGCATAGTGGTGAAGTCACGCTTGACGGTCGTGGCAGTGTAGCCCTTATCGCTCCCTCGCTTCTCGGCCTCCAGGCAGGCGACGCGCATGACGTGAACTCGTCTGCGTTAGCGATTAATATTTTATGTAGGATATATGAATAAAATTAAACAAACGATACTGATATTTAAATTTGTACAGTTTAAATCGACAGTTCTAGACGAGATCTTCAGTTCGACACCAAAATCAGCGCGCCAGCATATCGGAGTCACGAGATATACTCCCCGAAATTTACGCCCATTATTATTAAACGTTATCGAAAATGAAAGTATTTTACAAGTTGTTTATATGTTATTTATGTTCCTGATTAAAAGGCTTATGGTAGTCGGAAATAAAAAGAATTTCGCTATTTATAAAGAAGAAGTTTGCAAAAAGGAGCTTGTTTCATGTCATTTATGTGCAATTTTTATATGCGAATTTACTGCAAAATGTGTTATATCCCCATATCTGGAGGTTATATACCTAATGTTAATAAATAACACCGGCATCGTGTAGTATGTTATACATAAAAACGAACTGAACATTTTACGAGCGGGAATCTTGTCTTCAAATGCGTGGTTTGGCCGATACGGTGCGACAAAGTATTACAGCGCCTCGGACATAGGAGATGCCGTTAGCTACATATTTAATAAGTAAGACTCTCCCACTAATCTAAAAAAAAAGCACGATGTCAAAGATTACATAGAGGGTTCGATATATCGATCTCCGACTTCATTACAAAGTGTGCATCGACGAAGCAGAAACCGGCGCATACGGTAAAATGCTCCTGGTTGTGTGATACGTATTTCAGCCGTGGTGTGGATTAGTTATCATCATCTTCCTTAGATATTATTGGAGTAATACACGTAATAATCTTCAAAGTAACCCATAATATTAATTATTGGTGGGTGTAAGTTCTGGTAACTGTGGCGGCCATGGTATATGCCATCCTCTCTCCCCTCCGTCAATCCATGGACTTTGAATACGTAGCATCTGCGTGGCCCTGCACATTTATATCAAAGTGTGCTGAAGCTCCGTAGTCACATTACTTGTCGAACCCACAGTGGTACCTCAACTAGAAATTTAAGCAAAGCATCCCTTAGGGATACTTGATAAAGCTATTGGTTTAGTCTGTTTGGCAGTTGAAACGGCTCAATGAACAGCAGCCAAAAAACCTCAGCCCAAACGTCAACACGAAACGCCTACTGGCTGCCGTCAACCGATTGCGCATGCACATTTACACTGAGGAGCCAAAAAACTGGTATAGGCGTGCGTATGCAAATAACAGAGGTATGGAAACAATCAGGGTAACGCGATGCGGTTGGCGGCTAGATCTGTTACTGCTGCTACAATGGCAGGTTATCAAGATTTAAGTGCGTTTGAGCGTGGTGTTATAGTCGACGCACAAGAGATGGGATATAGCATCTCTGAGGTAGCGATAACATGTGACAACACACACGTCGAGAGTTGCTACCGGGTGGCTCCAGGAACACCCTTCTGACTTTAGACACTTCCATTGGCCACCTAAATCACCAGACATGAACATCATTGAGCATATCTGGGATGCCTTGCAACGTGCTGTTCAGAAGAGATCTCCACCGCCTCGCACTCCTATGGATGTGTGGATTTCCCTGCAGGATTCATGGTTTGAAATGCCTCCTGCATTCCTTCAGACATTAGTCGAGCCCATGCTACGTCGTCTTGCGGCACTTCTGCGTGCTCGCGGGGGCCCTACACGATATTACACGATATTAGGCAGGTTTACCAGTGTTTTTGGCTCTTCATTGTACATTCGCCCACATCTGTGCTAGTCCACGGTGCCGTCTCGAGTGCAAGTGCACTCATTCGTGATCAACACCGAGTTTGGAAATTCAGGCTCGATTGTGCAGCGCTGAAGATGCCACTGAGCAAACACTACTCGGCGGGGAAAGTTCTCCACAGCTAAAGCCAGATTGGTCTGAAGGTGAGTTGAAATCGTGTTGGTGTTCGTGGTCAACAGTCCACAAGTAAGCGTGCACGTACCCTAAGATATGCCCCATTTGACATGTTGCTGATAGATGACTCCTCTTTCAGACTTACTCAACACTTCTTCTTAAAAATTAAGTGTTCGAGCCAATCCTAGACGACCCGCATCAAGTTTCGTCATCTAACGCAGAAAGGAGGTGCAGAAGAATCGACAAAGGCCTATTAGTTGATCAGCTGCAATACCATACGTACACATGAACGTACGAGTGCCGTGCGGTACCCGCTTTTACACGCTGCAGTTGTAGAACGATTCCAGCTGTCCGCATTCGTAGTCTTTCCGTGATGGCCGTGAACGTAGAATGACGCGGCACATTTCTGTTGGGAAACATGTCCACATAAATTCGTTACGAGGATCTGAAGATGCTGTCTGTTTTCCCGTACGTAAGCAGCATATCGGTCATTTTCCGTGGCTGTGTGCAGATACATGTTGTCTTTCTGCAGACAACAACGAGGATGGAACACATCACGTCACACATGACGCAGTAGGTTGTGGACTGCGGTATACTAATGGAAACTTGTAAGGCCCATATACTCCACCAATCTTGCGATGGCGACTAATGGGTTACGCATCTTTAGGAACCCGTGAACAATTTCTAGCCAACTGTGTCGCCTCATAAAGGCCAAACCACGCATTTCCGGGCATTAGCTCCCTCTCCTGAAATATTCATTTCGTTGTCCTACATCACATATTGTGCGCATTCGGTATTTTTTTTAATAGCATGTCTACTGGAGCGACATAAAAACTGTACAGCAGCAACAACCGAAGAGTTTGTATGATGGTGTGACATTTGCCTGCAATGGCTGCTTATTTATAGCCAAAAGCTGTTCGTATCTATATTTGTGTAAGTTGAGTGTACTATAGTGTGTGAAAATAAACATCTTTCCGCACATTTAACACGATGCTTTTGGTCTGTAAGGTAAAATTAATTCTTAATATCAATTCTCAAACTGAACCGTATATATCTGTACAAACAAAATATTTCTTTCTTCCTTCCAACGTCGGTACACATAGGATGTGTTTATCAAAATGCATCGTGAGCTACGGAGTTTCCTTTTTTACGAGCACTATTATGAGCTTAGTCTGAACTGACTGAATACTTACTAAATAATTATATTTAGAAAACAATGACGAGTAAACGCGTTTATTTTAGCGGCAAATATTATTTATTGGATAGAGGCAGTGCTGCCGCATCACTTAATATCAAAATCTGAAGAAATTCAAATATTCATATAAAGGAAAGATTTAAAGAAGGTGGAATTGTATGGCTCTGCGATTTCTTCGAGAAAGTACTTAAGACGTATTTCATTTCATAATTTGTAAGTTATATAAGAATTTTGCTGATGCCAAAGCATGTACGAAACAGTTTAAAGCAAATAATACACTCATTAGAAAAAAAATTGATCTCCCTAAGGTGCCGTCGTAGCGGCATGTATTGCAACTGGGTACAGGCACCGGACTTGGTGGTGTGTATACAGAATACATCGAAATATTGTATCACGCCAAGCATGTATCGCAGCGGACAAACACTTAGAGGATGCACTTAGCACGATATTGAACCACTCGTAGCATGGGGACAGGTGGCGATATGGTCTGTCATGGAGGCGTATAGACGTCAGATGATCTCCTAAGGAAGATCCCGCCGTAGCTGGCTGAATTGACCCTCCGAATGCGCTGTATTTGCCACTGGTCGAAGTTTCCGTCGAATCTCGTCTCAAACGTTCTCTGTGAGTGAGACACCTGGGGACGTTTTAGGCTGAGAAAGCGTGTTGACATCACGAACGCAGGCCAGAGATACTCGTGCTGAGTGAGGTCAGCCTCTATCCTGCTGGAAAATGGAGTAGTCAAACTGAACCAGGAACGTGAGAGCACATAGTCACAGAATTTCCAGGACATATTGCCGCGCCATGAGGATTCCTTCAATCTCTACTAGCGGGGAGCGGGAATCGTAGTAAAAGGCACCTCACGCCATTACACCACTCGTTGGGGAGGGGGGGGGGTAGAGAATATGGCGCTCTATAATGAAGTGTGGATCACTGCGCTGGCCACTACGTCTCCAGACTCGAATTCGGTGGTCGTCTGTATTCAGACAGATGCGTGATTCGTCACTGAAAACTACTCGTCGCCAATCCACAAGCTGCTATTCTGTGCGTTCTCGGCAGAAGGTCACACAGTGGCTCACGTTAATATTCGGCCACAGTTTCACGGCCTTACGTTACATTAGAAATAAAGATAAACATGAATCATATTGCACAATTATTCCTGTGTGCTTTAAATAAAATGTAGCGGCAGCCAATAACGGAAATGACTAATGAAACTTAACAAACATTAAGATTTTGTCATCCCATGCTGCACAAGTACGCCACTTTAATATTCGACCATCGTTACTCAAACACAAATATAATCCTCTTTGCAAACTAAACGAACAGTCTTTTAGTACCTGGTAGCAAGGCCATTCTGTTTAATTACTTCTCGCAGGCGTTGTGGCATATTTGCAATTATTTTCCTGGTACATTCGGAGCCAATCTTACTTCATTCTTTCTTCAACTGTTTCTCTTATTCTTTTGTGGACCTTATTGTTGTAGTACGCAGTTTTCTTTTGAGTCCATACCACAGATCGAGGATTGAGGAGGTGTGTTAATGACTTTGGGACAGTTATAAAAAAGCCAGCTCTTGACAATGTACGACTTGTGTTTTGGGTCATTATCTTAGTAGAACTTAAACGTGTACCTTATGCCCAGATTATCAGCACTCTTGTGTATGTTTGCTTTCAGGACGTTGAGATAGTCTTCCTTTTTCATTGATCCATCGACAGATACAGCCTCTTCAACACCTGCTTAAAATATACAGCCCCAGATCACAATACTACCTCTAGTGTGTTTCAGAGTAGGTTGTATGTTCCCAGGTTTTTGCTCCTCATTTGGCTTTCGCCATGCTGTTACCCTGCCATCTGAACCAAACAGATTCAATTTCGTCTCATCAGCAAATATAGCATTATCCCATCAGCTTTCGTGTTTTTCAGGGTAGTCTTTTGGGAACTTAAGTCGTTTTCTTATATTCACCTCATTAATAAAATTTTTTCTCTCTTGGTACCCTGCCATTATATCCTGCTCTTCTGATAACTCATCGTATGGCTTCCGGATGGACGTTCTTTCCACTTTAATTGAGTACCTCCGTCGTCAGTTTGCTAGCACTAATTTTCGGATCTGTCTTTATTTTCCTGATTACTAGACGTTCTTCTTTCTTGGTTATTTTCTTTGGCGGTCCTTTTTGAGGTACCGAATCTATTTTGTCTTCCTTCACAAACCTTCTTATGATGTCTCCGACAGTGGACCTCGGCAGATTCTAGTGCTCCGAAATTTCTCGTTGAGATTTATTCTTTGCATGATGAAAAAATACCAGCTGTCACTGCTCAAACGTTGTATTCTTGCCCCTGCGTCCCATTTGCCTGCATGATGCAGTCAACAGAGCTATCCAATACATCCTCTCAGCGCAGAGAGCGTGTAGGGAATGACACGAGGAACGAACGCAATGTGCATCGTGCCTGTGCCACGCGTCCACCACAACTGGCCGAATATTAAAGTGACGTACTTATGCAGCATGCGAGGACAAAATATTGCGTTTCATTAACTTGCACTGCTCGTTTCAATTAATTGGCTATTATTGCATTTCATTTAAAGCACACAAGAATGATTGTGCAATATGGTTTACGTTTATCTTCAATTCTAATGTAACATAAGGGCACGAAACAACGATAATCATGGGTGACCGAATATTAATGTGAGCCACTGTACTTACTCGGCTAGGCTCAGGTCGAAATAGCAGACGTAAGGGACGCCGCGAAGACAGATCCCGCTTGCTATCCACATGGCTATGGTATTGGTGGACACAGGCGTACATCCAGCTACAGTAACATGTCCCTGCATGGTGCACAGAGGGCGTCCGTGGAGTGCTTCTAGCCTGTCGTACGATGAAACGATCCTCACTCCTAGTGGTCCGACGGGGTCGACACAAGCCTTCTCTACGGGTGCGTGTATCATGATGTTCCTACTGCTTTCAACATCGACTTACAGTGCAAGCAGAACGGTTCAAAGGGCTAGCGAATGCTCCGCAACGTCCAACCTGCCTCTCGGAGGCCGACGATACGGTTTCTCTCAAACTCATTCAGCTGCACAAAAGCTTGTAGAATGCTCCTTCGGGGTATGCTGCGTGTTCACTGAACTTGGCTCTGTGGTTCGNATTCAGCTGCACAAAAGCTTGTAGAATGCTCCTTCGGGGTATGCTGCGTGTTCACTGAACTTGGCTCTGTGGTTCGCGCTGCTTCTAAGGCCTTATTCGGTGTTTTACATCTATGAATAAGGGGGGACATATATGGCACCTAATAGCACACCCGCGCAAGCAAACTGCATTAAACGCCAATGGAAAACCTGTAGTGCTATGACGATACTATGAGGCAAACTTAGTTGTACTCGTGCGATTCGTTCATGATGAATTTGTTTTTGCAAATGACTGTATGACGATAAGGTAAAAATCGTACACTGCAACCACTATTTTACCGATTAATTATATAATTTCCTAAATTGTCCAATTATACAGATGCGATGATTCCTGTTTAAGAAATCAAGTCTCTTAATTGGACAAATTTCTATGTTTTTTTTTTAATGTATGTGGTTTTATTCCTATTTTATTATTTCTGGTATTAATATACGCTGATTAATTATACTGAANTTTTTTTTTAATGTATGTGGTTTTATTCCTATTTTATTATTTCTGGTATTAATATACGCTGATTAATTATACTGAATATATCGTTATAATAGTTTGTTCTGATTAGGAAAATTAGTAATTAATTTACTAGACCCATTTAGGTGAATTGCTGTACGCGGTTTGTTGCAAAAGCGAAAATATTTAAAAATAATTATATTAATCTTAACCAAAAAAGTTAACCACAAAATAGTTTAGTAAATATTTTCGCCTAGAATAAAATATATAATTTCATATATTTGTCCCATAATTTGAGTCCTTGTTAGAGAACCTTATCTAAAACTGTACGCAACTGTACAATAGTCTCGGATCAACGACTGCTTGTTTCCACTGTAAGAGACGTAATTTTCTTTTGAACAAGGTATACGTTGTAATGCAATCTTCCATTGTTACCTCAACAAACTTTAAAGGCAAACAAAAGAATTTTCTTCGAAGGTTTTGTGCTATATATCTTTCGCCACATTTAGGAACCAGTCTTTTGTTTTGCTATCTCAACTTTCAATCTCTCTTTCTCTCTGTATCCCTTTCTCTCTCTCTCTCTCTCTCTTTTGCTAGCCCTTTGCTTTCTTTCTCTCTTCCCCTTTTATTCTCCTGGCCACACTTTTATTTATTAAGTTTGGGGGAACGGATTTGTTTTCATGAAAACATTGGTAGAAATGAAAACTTAATGTATGACACATTGAAGTTAATTCTTTGGCCGTATGCGAATCCCGAGATTATCAAATGAAAAAGAGAATAATTTGTGGTATTTAAAATGCTTGTAAGTAAAGAAAAACTATTTACAAGACTAATTTTAACGGTTGACGGTTGAATACAGAATAAGTCCTTCTTGCACGCCCAACGAAGCATTCATTTTATTCAGTGAGTACACAACAGATAAAACCAGTACATTAGTTGGGTCAACGACAAGGTGAGCTTTCTTGCACCAAGTGCCTCCTGAGCCAGGTTACTGAGACGTCAAGTTAGGGACCGAGATGTTATGGGATTGATTGCCCTGTGAGCTATGGTTCTGTGAATTCTTTTCAGCTTTGATTAAATTAGTGTGCTGTTCGGCTGCGACCACGTGAATAAAGGCAAGGGAGGTATTACGTCAAACAGGCGGCGTGTTTTACTTGAAATGACATCATACCAAAAAACACACTATATGAATACACGTAAATGTTTCATGTTTTCTCGTCGAAAGCAACTTCCAAAAATGTGTTAACATTTCAAATTAACTGATACGATTACAAAATACCCCACGTTGCGTTTTCAGATGTCTGCCTTTATTTAAATGAAGATAGGATGAAGCTACTATTAAGAGTGGTTAAATAAGCCTATATCTTTGTATATTATTCTGAAACGTGGTTGTATTGTTTGGTGCTGGGCACACTGTTGTTCTAAATAAGTGCTTACATGTTTTAATACATTTAATTATATATATATATATGGGTCCCTTTGTTCGGACGCGTATAACTCCCGAAAAAATCAACCAATTTTCATTCTGTTTTTTTACAAACCTTCATTTCGTTCCCACGAGTGTTTGTGCACCTCTTCTTTTTACCTGTATTACCTGCAAAGGTACTAAAATCTGCAAAAGCTCATTTTTACCATGCTTTCGCGTCAGGAAGCGCCTTTGTTGACAGCTGTCTGTTTGAAAATTTCTGTTTGTTGTTTTCAATGTTTTTTTTCGATTGTTTAAAGATTTTTGAAAATATATATAACTCTTTCAATTAATTTCACAGAAATGAATAGAACTAAAATCTTTTATGCCACAGCAATGCGTGGCCAGGTAAGCTAGTAAGGGTATAAATTGTTGCATCGCAGTAATAACCGAAATAAGAAGTAAGTTTCCATGATTTTGGGAAGAAAAAAAAATTCATACGTGAATGTACATACTACACTGACTTGCAGTAGCATTTAATGGTTATAGCAATAAAACAAGAGACTGAACTTTTAGATTTTTCATAGCTTATGAAAATTTGTTATTGGATTGTTCAAGAAAGAGGGAGGAGCTTTTTTTACTGAAGGGGAGTCGTATCTACATCCCAACATATGGTGGCCTATTATAATAAGACGTCGTTCTGTTACGTCAGACAAATCGAAAGGGAAGGAAAAACTGAACTAATAATATATNGGGTCCCTTTGTTCGGACGCGTATAACTCCCGAAAAAATTAACCAATTTTCATTCTGTTTTTTTACAAACCTTCATTTCGTTCCCACGAGTGTTTGTGCACCTCTTCTTTTTACCTGTATTACCTGCAAAGGTACTAAAATCTGCAAAAGCTAATTTTTACCATGCTTTCGCGTCAGGAAGCGCCTTTGTTGACAGCTGTATGTTTGAAAATTTCAGTTTGTTGTTCTCAATGTTTTTTTTCGATTGTTTAAAGATTTTTGAAAAGATATATAACTCTTTCAATTAATTTCACAGAAATGAATAGAACTAAAATCTTTTATGCCACAGCAATGCGTGGCCAGGTAAGCTAGTAAGGGTATAAATTGTTGCATCGCAGTAATAACCGAAATAAGAAGTAAGTTTCCATGATTTTGGGAAGAAAAAAAAAATTCATACGTGAATGTACATACTACACTGACTTGCAGTAGCATTTAATGGTTATAGCAATAAAACAAGAGACTGAACTTTTAGATTTTTCATAGCTTATGAAAATTTGTTATTGGATTGTTCAAGAAAGAGGCAGGAGCTTTTTTTACTGAAGGGGAGTCGTATCTACATCCCAACATATGTTGGCCTATTATAATAAGACGTCGTTCTGTTACGTCAGACAAATCGAAAGGGAAGGAAAAACTGAACTAATAATATATATGGACATATTTTAATTCACACTGCCCCTCGCCCAATAAGCAACTTCGCAGATAATTGCACCACAGAGAAGTTATATGATGCTCGCTTTGTTGTTGTTGAGTGCGACACTTCAAGTGCTACAAAAATGTTCTGATACATGTTCAGATGCGACAAAATAATAAAACATTTGTTTTTTGTAATGACGAAAAACAAAACATGTACCTAGTTACATGCATGCCTGTTGGAAAATATCTCAATGCTCCATCAACGGAACTGAAACATCGATTTTGTCTGTTATTTTTATATCGTCTTACCAGCTCCGGTGTGATGA
Source organism: Clitarchus hookeri (assembly GCA_002778355.1). Taxonomy (NCBI): domain Eukaryota; kingdom Metazoa; phylum Arthropoda; class Insecta; order Phasmatodea; family Phasmatidae; genus Clitarchus; species Clitarchus hookeri. Next base: position 58,590 of record NQII01005775.1, read on the forward strand.
CTGTGGCTAAGAAATCGACTTCAAAATCCCTTCCACTAAATAACGTGGCCTAAAACGTCCTATAAAATTGTCTCTACAAATATTTCTGGTAACATTTTTAGATTTATATCATTAAAGTTGTACTTTTAGAATTAAGGCTATTTGATGCCAAACAGCTGGATTGAATTTCCATGTTTTTTTTTTTTATAAAAAAGATTACTAATTGTTTTACGTTATAGGAGGATCTATGAANAATCGATTTTGTTATGTTATTTTTATATTGTCTTATCAGCTCCGGTGTGATGACTGTGGCTAAGAAATCGACTTCAAAATCCCTTCCACTAAATAACGTGGCCTAAAATGTCCTATAAAATTGTCTCTACAAATATTTCTGGTAACATTTTTAGATTTATATCGTTAAAGTTGTACTTTTAGAATTAAGGCTATTTGATGCCAAACAGCTGGATTGAATTTCCATGTTTTTTTTTTATAAAAAAGATTACTAATTGTTTTACGTTATAGGAGGATCTATGAACTATTCTGTTTTCGAAATTGATTGTTTACCTTGAAATTTTCTGCTTCATTTGTTTAATTTTCATTGGAACCACGTTACTGTTTGCCAAAATTTAAAACGGTAATTGGATTATTTAGAAAAAAATAATAGAACATGTGACAACCTCGACGATATAAAATGTAATATTTAAGTGCTCCTCTAGGCATCCTAACTTCCGAAGAATTTCGAATTCCTTCCATCGCTATTCGAGTTATGTGCAGCGTCTAAGGAANATAAAAAAGATTACTAATTGTTTTACGTTATAGGAGGATCTATGAACTATTCTGTTTTCGAAATTGATTGTTTACCCTGAAATTTTCTGCTTCATTTGTTTAATTTTCATTGGAACCACGTTACTGTTTGCCAAAATTTAAAACGGTAATTGGATTATTTAGAAAAAAATAATAGAACATGTGACAACCTCGACGATATAAAATGTAATATTTAAGTGCTCCTCTAGGCATCCTAACTTCCGAAGAATTTCGAATTCCTTCCATCGCTATTCGAGTTATGTGCAGCGTCTAAGGAATATAAGCTGTGATTTGATGCTACATCAGATAAGAAGACAGACGCAGCTTCCAAACGTCAAATGCATTTAACACGCAGCCGACGTTCGCATCGCAGTAGGGCTGAAGTCAGTTAGAATTCCAGTTTTGTGTGTTGCCTTAGTTTGCTACATTATTGCAATAGGAGGAACTTACAAAAACATGTTTCGTCAGTAATCTTACTATTATCAAACGAAACAACATTCACAGCTGAATTCACTAAGAAGTAACGCGTGTACTGATCGTGAAAGCCATTAAACATATAGCAGGTCTGAAATGCAGACAAAAATTGAGACAGATACCGTCGAGTAATTACAAAATATATTGGAACACTTTATAATAGACAGTAAAAAAAATTTATTAATATTTTATAAAGTAGTTGTAGTTGACGCGTTGCATTTCAGACATTATCCTATGCGTGTACTTGAAATTCGCCGCAATTTATTTTGCTCCTGTAACACCAGAACAAATGAAAACTAACGCTGCTGAACTTAATGATTTAAATGCGGTTATTTGACATTTCATCCCGATTCTAAGTTTCAGCCTGTCTTAAAATATCAACTGTTTTATCTTGCTCCCGTACTTTTCAGTATGGAAGAACGGCGTTTATGGAAAATGTTAATTGGGATTACTCTGTCCACGTCACATTCCAAACTGAAATCCCGAACCAGACTAGCGGAGTCTCCTCCAAACAAACCGAACGCGTGACAATGTGTGTCGAAACTCTACACACCGCCGTTCAAACCGTTCCACAATCCAGCTCTCCAACTGCACTCGGCGAAGTTTTGCAGATCCATTTGTCCGCACAGCTCTCAATTGTCGCGTTGATGTGGCGCGAGCGCGGTTGTGTTAACAACTCGTGTAGTTGCTGCGCGTGGAGTGTCACGTTCTGCTTNTCGCGTTGATGTGGCGCGAGCGCGGTTGTGTTAACAACTCGTGTAGTTGCTGCGCGTGGAGTGTCACGTTCTGCTTTGTTGTCCGCCATACACAATTACGCCGTTGTAGTTGATCTCGAGTTTCGACGGGAAATTAATAAGCAAATACCTCCTCCCTTTCGGTGAAAAACTTCAACTGGGTATAGTTCTGTCAAGCTGAAGTAAGACATGCTCTGTTAAAGATTGCACGAAAGTGTAAGTTAAACATACAATACTTCTGAAATTTCCAAATATAATATACAGTAAACAATATAGACATGTCATGGTACAAATTCTNTTAAACATACAATACTTCTGAAATTTCCAAATATAATATACAGTAAACAATATAGACATGTCATGGTACAAATTCTACCCTAGCTTCATTGAGTGGCACCGTGATGTAATGGAAAATTCTACCAGTAGGTGGCGATGTTGACAAAAATGACGCAGTCAAGATATAAGAAAGAATTCTGTGGCCTGCAATTTACTGAAGGTTGTGTCAGTTGTGAAATTTCAACAGAGATTTTCGACGAATTCATTATCTCCGTCATGAATCATGCAATCCTGTCAGTTATTATCTATCGGCCCATCTTTTTCTTTGTAGATCCGTGGTTCTTTTTTGTATGGTTGGGAATTTTTAGAGCTCGCTTTGGCGAACAATGAATTTTTTCATCCCTAGTACCTGTTGATTCCATCACCAACAGTGCTATTAGATTTCATTATTTATGGCGTTACGGTTTCGGTGTTTCACCAAACAGTGCAAGGGTTTCAGAGCGGTGTGTAAGAATGTTGAAGGCCACGCGAGTGTCACACTTACGAGTTCTGGTGAGGCCGGCGTTTGTGTTAGCCTGAGATTACCTGCATCGACTGCGCGTACCTCGGTCCAACTTGCTCATGATGCGGGGAGGGGGGAGCGTGACTGTCTGGTGCTTGGGTGACTTAAAACAATGCATACTTCATTGTACTTCACAGAAATATCTACAGAAAAGATAATACTCGAGTGGTATAAAAATTTCAGCAGATACACCGAGAAAAAAATATGGTTGAAGGAAACATCTGGACTGATAAAATAAAGACAGCTATCTGATGGCTTGTACGTTCCATCTGAATATTAAGATATGCAGTAGTACTATCAGAACAGTTCGTTGTATTCCTCTCTGAGCTTGTATTTTCTACAGAACACATGGTTTCTACTACAAAACAGATAGTTCCTCCAACAGAACAACTGAAAAAATCACCAAGTNCATCTGAATATTAAGATATGCAGTAGTACTATCAGAACAGTTCGTTGTATTCCTCTCTGAGCTTGTATTTTCTACACAACACATGGTTTCTACTACAAAACAGATAGTTCCTCCAACAGAACAACTGAAAAAATCACCAAGTGCCTCCAGAACCAGGTTGCTGAGACGTTAAGTGTATGGCGGTAGCTCACATTACAGAAATAACATCTGTCGTGTGAGGCCTAGGAAGGATAAACAAAGAACGTATATAAGGTAGGGCTAAAACTGTTTTTTTTTAAATATGTTATTTTGTGTCATACCTGTCTCGGTCTATGTAAAAAGGAGTTGAGGAAATCCCAGAGGTGAGCAAGAATAACACTATCAGGCCTGAGNCTACAGAAAAGATAATACTCGAGTGGTATAAAAATTTCAGCAGATACACCGAGAAAAAAATATGGTTGAAGGAAACATCTGGACTGATAAAATAAAGACAGCTATCTGATGGCTTGTACGTTCCATCTGAATATTAAGATATGCAGTAGTACTATCAGAACAGTTCGTTGTATTCCTCTCTGAGCTTGTATTTTCTACACAACACATGGTTTCTACTACAAAACAGATAGTTCCTCCAACAGAACAACTGAAAAAATCACCAATTGCCTCCAGAACCAGGTTGCTGAGACGTTAAGTGTATGGCGGTAGCTCACATTACAGAAATAACATCTGTCGTGTGAGGTCTAGGAAGGATAAACATAGAACGTATATAAGGTAGGGCTAAAACTGTTTTTTTGTAAATATGTTATTTTGTGTCATACCTGTCTCGGTCTATGTATAAAGGAGTTGAGGAAATCCCAGAGGTGAGCAAGAATAACACTATCAGGCCTGGGCATTAAGTACATGGGCCCACAAACTATCCTAAAGTGTATGCATGTTCTCTCCTGAATTTATAAATGTTTACGTAAATTCCTTCAAACGGCAAGGTACAAAAAATAATACTATTGAATACAGTACACAAAGAATTGTGCCCAGTTTGCAACAAAATTATTCATCATATCAGCGAAATATTTTCTACTCATTTATTGTAGTTAAATCACAATTCAAAATAATATGCAAAAGGGACCAAATATATGACATTTCTTGTAAATGTCCTGTTAGTGTGTAGGCGAAATCCAGAGAACTTGTATTTTTTTTTGTCCGCTTATACGCAGATGCATGGACACAAAACAATATTATTTAGTTTTAAATTTTTTATACTGATGACTATAGAAGGTTTATGCTATTATGAGGAAAGAACTGAAGTAATCATAAAAACAGAATATATATTTAATATAATTATTATTAGACACAATAAATATATCGCATTGGTAAAGGAGGTCCTAATTAATGACAGTATATTACTAACCTGAATGATACAGTCGTCGGAGGCTGTGTGTTGAGTCGTACAGTGACGCTCACCACGACAAACTACATCTAGAGGNAATGATACAGTCGTCGGAGGCTGTGTGTTGAGTCGTACAGTGACGCTCACCACGACAAACTGCATCTAGAGGGCTTCATCTCGGCGTGGGTTCTCATACAGACTGACAAAGTTCTCGGTGGAACCAGCGTTTCCCTTTCCAACCTCGCCTCCTGGTGGCCGATACCTATTAAAATGCTATACCAGGAGCACTTACTATCTACTTTACGTTAACTCCCTCAAACAAATGCAAGATCGGCTCTTTCGTTTCGCAGGCTACCACCGGGAACTTTGCGTTTTTGAAATCAGCCAAGCTGGGCCGAACAGAACATAATTTGAAAACCTGTTGGATTTAAACATACATTCCTAACGCGAACCGCGCTTGTCCTTCTTTCACGTTTTGATTAAGCATGGCGGCATACCCATCAGCACAATCACGGCTCAGCGCGCTCGAGTGAGGACTGGATTCAGATTTGGGGAACAGCCTCAGACTGACATAATAGAGTGAAATCACTTGTAATCCACTTAGCCATTCGGCCTTCCGGGTCTCCTTTTTAACCACTATCTTTTCTTATTTCGTTTTAATTTTCTCCAAATCTTAGATATTTATTATCTTCACTTTATTTTAAAAACATATCGCACTGCCAAGGCAACGCTTAAACATTTAGATTTAAAATTCATATTTGAAATACAGACTACATAAAACGTTAAAATACTTATATTGTTTTGATAAGCATCATATAATTATTCAGAAATAAAACAGTTTAAATGCTTGAGAATCTCCAACAGCCTCAGACTGACAGACCCCGTACAAAGTGTTGCCGAATATTATGTAGTTTCTGGTGGCGTGATTTCGCCAAATACCGTGCCGCCAGGAGGGAAGATCCGCTGGAGNTTTCTGGTGGCGTGATTTCGCCAAATACCGTGCCGCCAGGAGGGGAGATCCGCTGGAGCTTCGCTGACACGTTTAGTAAACTATTATTGTCGTAATGGGTTTTGGATTCTTCGCCTTGCCCGGATACCGAGGCGTCGCTGCAGCTCGCTAGGCTTGTCCGTCTTTACTGAATCATAACAATACGCAGGCTGTAAGGGGTTCAGTAATACTGAAATCGTTTCTTGCCATAGACTAGAAGTATTTATTTATGAGCGGTGCAAAGGTATTATGATAATGCGAGGAATGTACATAGTGGCCTCCGTGTTGTGAAATAAATTGCCTTTTGCACGTAAATATGTACATAATTTATTATTTACCTATGGCACATCTTGTATGTATGCATGTACAATACAAAACACTATTTTCATTTTTCTCCCAAAAGCAGACACTTTTATATGGCGGACAATATTTCATTCCCTAAGGATGACCGTTATAGGGAAGTTTCACTGTATATATATTCATATTTTGACATTTCGTACTGTCACATGCACAAACATTAAGTTATTTAAATTCCATCATATTTAAACATCGCGCTTCCAATACTACGTTAAGGAGGTGGAATATATTTTCCTTGCATAGCCGGCAACATCTCAGGGTTCGTGTTAGTGTGACCGTTAAAATATGTGCAGTTAAGACGAGATAAATTTTTGTGCTGGCTTTCAAAAATGCTTAATAGTTCTCGAACCATCCACACAAATAAATGCATCGGCATACGGGTCGCAATATGGCCGCCAGCTCCCTATGACTAAAGCGTCCAAAAACTGAGAGTCTGAGAGATTACGGATCTGCAAATTGAGAAGCGCATCACTCAAAAGTTGAAGCTGTTAAATCTTCTCCAAATCAGCGAATACTCCCGTAGATCTTGTCAAACTGCTATACTCGAATAAGTAGTGTTCTGTTGATGAATTAGTTGCTGGTGTTCACTGACTAAGCAGTGATTTATACAGATTCATATTGAATCCGCACTGTCCCGGCAATGCTTTCCACTGGTTCCCCAGTAGACAACAGCTCATTAACTGATGAATCAGTAAAATAATTCTCCTGATTGAAATCACTGATTCAGATTAGGAGTGAATAAATGAGAATAATATTATTTTCCTTTCGGACAAAGGCGCTCAAGACATTTGAATCACGAATTGTGGAGAGAAAGGGTTCGTATAGAAGAAATGCACCGACAGTCGCCTTGAACGGGGATTTAAACCATTTGGAACAAGACCAACCTGAGTGCCGTCAATCTGGATTGAGCACACCAGAATGTAAAGTAGGTGTACCGCTTCATGACCGACGAGTTAGGTCAATACCTCACGTTAAAAAATGCACCTTATTAACAGTCAAAGGCTTAGTAACTCAGGAACTCTTAGTGGTTAGTGAGGGCAGAAAATAAAGAGAAAATAATTTTACTCACCGTTGCACTTAATGTGTCACATACAAATATATCTACGAACAATAAACGTATGAACAGGATGTTAAATAGTAAACATGTAACAGGAAAAAGTAAAAAAAAAATATATATGCCTAGGATTCTCTTTATATAAGTTTACTCGCACACTAAATGAGGATAATTTCTGTTAGTAAAATTGTAATCACTGAAAATTTTGTTCCTGTCATTTTCATGGCAAGTCATTAGGTGAATTATTCTGGGACAGTGGGGCCAACTTAAATAATTTCTAAACAAACTTTGATTGTATCAGTGAAGTAAATAGTTGGTTTAAAGTGCTCCAGTTTAGTTGGGAAAAAAAAATTTCACTGGTTTGGATAGGATTTCGACGTTCGCAAATTGAGAGCGCAAACAGCGAACATAGGAATTGTTGAACTCCGGAACCCCGGCCTCTGCACAAGCCTTTCGGTGTTTACAGTCGCATTAATAAACCGATTTTGATGAAGTGGAATTCCAGTGGTGAACATATTTGTGTCGGGTGCCTGCCACGTACATATATATTCCTGCCCGTTGCGAAGGTTGCATCGCTGTGGCAGAAAGACAATTCGCGGCAAATGTGAATATTATTATTATTATATTTCAATTGAAAAGCATAACATCTCTTTAATGACCCCTCGAACGGACATAGTACCTCTCAACAACAGTATTCACGTTTCAGCGGGTAATTAAAAATGAAGCAAAAACCTAATCCCGTGTAAATAACGATAGAGTGTAATTAAAGTTTGTTCGTAATNACTGACATAATAGAGTGAAATCACTTGTAATCCACTTAGCCATTCGGCCTTCCGGGTCTCCTTTTTAACCACTATATTTTCTTATTTCGTTTTAATTTTCTCCAAATCTTAGATATTTATTATCTTCACTTTATTTTAAAAACATATCGCACTGCCAAGGCAACGCTTAAACATTTACATTTAAAATTCATATTTGAAATACAGACTACATAAAACGTTAAAATACTTATATTGTTTTGATAAGCATCATATAATTATTCAGAAATAAAACAGTTTAAATGCTTGAGAATCTCCAACAGCCTCAGACTGACAGACCCCGTACAAAGTGTTGCCGAATATTATGTAGTTTCTGGTGGCGTGATTTCGCCAAATACCGTGCCGCCAGGAGGGAAGATCCGCTGGAGCTTCGCTGACACGTTTAGTAAACTATTATTGTCGTAATGGGTTTTGGATTCTTCGCCTTGCCCGGATACCGAGGGCGTCGCTGCAGCTCGCTAGGCTTGTCCGTCTTTACTGAATCATAACAATACGCAGGCTGTAAGGGGTTCAGTAATACTGAAATCGTTTCTTGCCATAGACTAGAAGTATTTATTTCTGAGCGGTGCAAAGGTATTATGATAATGCGAGGAATGTACGTAGTGGTTTTCTGTGCTCCGTGTTGTGAAATAAATTGCCTTTTGCACGTAAATATGTACATAATTTATTATTTACCTATGGCACATCTTGTATGTATGTATGTATNCTTGTATGTATGCATGTACAATACAAAACACTATTTTCATTTTTCTCCCAAAAGCAGACACTTTTATATGGCGGACAATATTTCATTCCCTAAGGATGACCGTTATAGGGAAGTTTCACTGTATATATATTCATATTTTGACATTTCGTACTGTCACATGCACAAACATTAAGTTATTTAAATTCCATCATATTTAAACATCGCNATTCATATTTTGACATTTCGTACTGTCACATGCACAAACATTAAGTTATTTAAATTCCATCATATTTAAACATCGCGCTTCCAATACTACGTTAAGGAGGTGGAATATATTTTCCTTGCATAGCCGGCAACATCTCAGGGTTCGTGTTAGTGTGACCGTTAAAATATGTGCAGTTAAGACGAGATAAATTTTTGTGCTGGCTTTCAAAAATGCTTAATAGTTCTCGAACCATCCACACAAATAAATGCATCGGCATACGGGTCGCAATATGGCCGCCAGCTCCCTATGACTAAAGCGTCCAAAAACTGAGAGTCTGAGAGATTACGGATCTGCAAATTGAGAAGCGCATCACTCAAAAGTTGAAGCTGTTAAATCTTCTCCAAATCAGCGAATACTCCCGTAGATCTTGTCAAACTGCTATACTCGAATCAGTAGTGTTCTGTTGATGAATTAGTTGCTGGTGTTCACTGACTAAGCAGTGATTTATACAGATTCATATTGAATCCGCACTGTCCCGGCAATGCTTTCCACTGGTTCCCCAGTAGACAACAGCTCATTAACTGATGAATCAGTAAAATAATTCTCCTGATTGAAATCACTGATTCANCTGGTTCCCCAGTAGACAACAGCTCATTAACTGATGAATCAGTAAAATAATTCTCCTGATTGAAATCACTGATTCATATTAGGAGTAAATAAATGAGAATAATAATATTTTCCTTTCGGACAAAGGCGCTCAAGACATTTGAATCACGAATTGTGGAGAGAAAGGGTTCGTATAGAAGAAATGCACCGACAGTCGCCTTGAACGGGGATTTAAACCATTTGGAACAAGACCAACCTGAGTGCCGCCAACCTGGATTGAGCACACCAGAATGTAAAGTAGGTGTATCGCTTCATGACCGACGAGTTAGGTCAATACCTCACGTTAAAAAATGCACCTTATTAACAGTCAAAGGCTTAGTAACTCAGGAACTCTTAGTGGTTAGTGAGGGCGGAAAATAAAGAGAAAATAATTTTACTCACCGTTGCACTTAATGTGTCACATACAAATATATCTACGAACAATAAACGTATGAACAGGATGTTAAATAGTAAACATGTAACAGGAAAAAGTAAAAAAAAAAATATTCGTAGGATTCTCTTTATATAAGTTTACTCGCACACTAAATGAGGATAATTTCTGTTAGTAAAATTGTAATCACTGAAAATTTTGTTCCTGTCATTTTCATGGCAAGTGAATTATTCTGGGACAGTGGGGCCAACTTAAATAATTTCTAAACAAACTTTGATTGTGTCAGTGAAGTAAATAGTTGGTTTAAAGTGGTCCAGTTTAGTTGGGAAAAAAAAAAATGGTTGCCTGTAAAGTCGGTTTTACGGGCGAAGATTTTACGTGACAACGTAGTGCTGCGCGCGCGGCAGACCGATCATAGTTGAGTGGGAGAGAGACGCAAGGCATTCGGCGGGCCTCTCTCTCGTTCGGTGACTCATCGTAACGTTACCGAGCGTTACACTTTTTCATAAGTGACTCCCAGCCGCAACCTAATTTAAGACGTTGTCACGTCAAAAAAAAATTCCACTGGTTTGGATAGGATTTCGACGTTCGCAAATTGAGAGCGCAAACAGCGAACATAGGAATTGTTGATTTCCCGAACCCCAGCCTCTGCACAGGCCTTTCGGTGTTTACAGTCGCTTTAATAAACCGATTTTGATGAAGTGGAATTCCAGTGGTGAACATTTTTGTGTCGGGCGCCTGCCACGTACATATATATTTCTGCCCATTGCGAAGGTTCCATCGCTGTGGCAGAAAGAGAATTCGCGGCAAATGTGAATATTATTATTATTATTATATTTCAATTGAAAAGCATAACATCTCTTTAATGACCCCTCGAATGGACATAGTACCTCTCAACAACAGTATTCACGTTTCAGCGGGTAATAAAAAATTAAGCAAAAACCTAATCCCGTGTAAATAAGGATAGAGTGTAATTAAAGTTTGTTCGTAATAAAGGTGGACTGAAATAATTAAACAGACCCACATTTGCCAGCGAATTCTTGCAACCTGGAGATAATGTTTTAATTTACCGATATTGTTATGTATATGTTGTATCACTGAAATATTAATTTTTTCACTTTTATGTTACGTTTTAGATGGTTTTAATTTTTATTATGAATACGGGTGCGCCTGCGTGTGATAATTTACCAACAATATTTATGCTTGCATACACTACCAGTTTCTCTACATTTTTTTTTTACTTGAACTTTGTGAGAATGCGAAATCTCAAATAAAGAACTTCCAGTTAGTGTAATGTAAATATATATACATTAATATATAGTTACATTAACGCTCAAAGTTCTCATTACTCTGTAGTCATAATAATGAAATATACTGCTTATAACATGACACATTTTAGATTNAATATACTGCTTATAACATGACACATTTTAGATTATACTGTAATATTTCTTGAATTTCTCAGTTCATTATTATCTTGAGCCAATGAAGTATATTTAAGGGATAGTATTATTTGACGTCCTTAAGTATTGATTTTGTATGCACATTATTTTAATGAACTGTATGTAATCGAAAGAACGTTATTTTCGTATTCCTGATTTGTTCGCATTTCATTGTGCTTATGCCTCTACTAGAAACATGCTGTTTAATTTTTTTTAGGTAATTCCTCACACTTTTTTTAAATTTTTTTAAACGCATGTTATTGGTTATATTCTCTGATTGACTTGCTTGCGTATAATTGCATCCGCACAAAAGTTCTAGTTGATTTAATGATGCTTAAAGTGGCTTGAGAGAACTCAATTTACGTGGCCAACCTAAACCGTAAATAAGACGTATGATTTATTCTTACTAACACATTCTTCCTAGGAACCTAAATATTTTTTAATTCATGTCAATTCCCCAAGATCAGATTAAGTCACCCAAAGTGTGTAATTAATTTCTAGCGAACTCTATGTTTTGACAAGACTGTCAAACAACGCTTGCCTTTTACTTAAATTATTTCCCGTTTTGAAGATAAAATGAATTGTTGTCACTTTATTAAGCTTGAACTGATCAAGGCGGATGAGATCAAAGCAAAAAATAAAAATTTTTTAGTCAACGTTAGGGACATTTAATGTAGTGTTGGGACTAATTCAGATAAATTAAGACAACGTCCTTATTAATATTGTGGTGAAGTGAAGGCCAAACACTTTCTTTTCCACTTGATTCCATTTTGTAATCATTAAAGCTACATTTTGAAGTTATATTTCTGAAATAATTTTAGATTTACCATACATCAGTTTGAAAGTGTGACTCAACAGATGATTTTACAAAATTTAACAAACTCATACTTGAAAGTATAACAAAGTATAATAATCGCTTAATTTTATACACCTACAGAGATCAGACCGGTTATAACAATAGCTTCACAATCAGACAAGCGTCTCATTACATTCACCAATACATATGCTTCTGCTTCCACACATACACTTTTCAGATCATCCACTTCCATACACGAATACACGCATAAGTATACAGTCTTAACTATTCACTAGCCATATATGATATAATGAACGTAAACACAAAATACATACTTCCAACATCAGTGAAATAATTATTATATTCTTAAATACTACAGAACAACGCTGACTTATACCTTGATATTTCAAGGGAAAATTTACCATTTATTATTAACGTAACGTAATCAGTAAAGATCTGAACACAAGAACGTATCGGCTATCTCCGGCAGATAAAGGCAGATCGTACCAAAAATCCTCGTGGCTATCACAGTGATAGTTAAGCCATAAAATGATTTGTGAGTTGGAAAAATAATTTCCTGTAATCTTGTAAATTAGCACTATTCTTGTTTGGTTATTTTATAAAGGAAATTTAATCTGTTTGAAAATATCGAGGAAGACCTGTTAACAAGATTTTTTTTTCAGTAATGTTATCACATGAAAGGTACGGCGTTTTTTAAATCAAGCATTTTAAGTTCATCTCTATTTTCCCATTTGATTCACCAGTGATATCACTCTAAGCCATATCGGAATTGTCAATTCCATGTATAACGAACCTTTCTGTAAAGATTCCTTTTTTCTAGTGCGGTACAAAGTGCTTATTCCTTTAAAGGATTACCACATTTCACATAACTTTTAGCAAACATGATCCACTTGTTTTCTCCAAGTAAACGTATCATCCGTAAAGATTCTTAGCTTTTTTAAAAATACATTTGGTGAGATGTAGTGACGTTTAATTAAGTAAGTATTACATACGGCAGCTGTGCCTTACTAACTGAATTCCGCACTTGTTTAGAGCCAATAATATAATGCGCTGTGTTTACTGCGCATTTAGTAAAAAGCCATGTCTCTAAGACCACATTCGAATGCGCGAAAAACATTTGTTGATTAATTCAGTATAACCATGTCAGTCATATGAGTCAAGTGGTACGAAAAGTTTTAAGTCGTCTGGGTAGAGATGTTGTTAACAATTTTTCACCTATTACGGTAGGTTATTAACGTACATAGAGAAGTATAACGGACCAAAAATAGAGTCCTAGTGAAAGCCAGGCGAACTTGTTTCTTAGAATTTACAGAAGGATTGCAATTTCGCAAGTATATGTCATGGTCCGCCGAGTGAAAAGTTAAGCTGTGACCTAAAAGCGGGCATACGGTAATATTCCCGTTTTATAGGTCACTAGCTGTGCCCGGGGCTCCGCTCGCGTGGACTACTGAATTATTGTTTAGATTTTTTTTCAAAATTGGAGAATTTTACTTAATGTTAATCTTCGATATATATTATAATACTCAAAGTCTCTCTCTCTCTGTATGTTAGTGCGCTTATCACTCGATAACCACTTATCTGATTTACGTGTTATTTTTAATTCATAGCTATGTTCTCTGGCCAGGTTTTAGTATATATTTTTTCACATAAAGTAACATAAGAAATAAGCAGTGACGACAATAGTGAATCCCGACGGAAAAAAGTTTGCCGCCAGCGCGCTCTCTTGCAATACGCTGTCTAAATCGTTAAAGATGGAACAATATCATGTAGTAAAGAATTGTGTAAAAAAAATTCCGCGGTAGCATATACATAGCTATCTATAACAGAGAAATACCAATAAGCGTTGTGGTGGTGTGCAATTCTAATCTATTACATGAAGTTTCCCTGATGTAGTCATTGTTAACGGTTGAATCTACTATGTTATCTGCTATTGGTAGGCCCATACTTTTTATACTTTTTTCTAAAAATGCCTGCACTTGCTCTTCAGATTACCGTGAACACTATTTAATTTCGAAAGCCCTACTTAAGATCTACTTTAATCCTCGTTTTATTTCCTACCGTCTATCATGCGCCAGTAAAAATAAAACGTGAACTTGTCAGGGACCTAATTGTGTTGCTAATGTTCCATTTCGCACTATTACCCGTATAACGTAGAAAGAATACAAACTCGATTTACTCACAAATTCAAACATTACACCAGCAACCCAATGTCATGACCTGGAATTACTTACCTTAAATCGCTTCCAACTGAACTGTGTGTCTGCATATCATTGTGTACTCTAAGTTAACGGGAAGCAATCTTTTTTCTTCCAAGTATGATTGGAAAAGTGCTCACTTTACCATGGACACCATTCATACGTCGTGTTTTGACGGTTTTTTTATATTTTAATTTTGGCTGCAACCAGAAAAGATGCTGGTGTCGTGAAACCAACGTAGATGCCAGATTNTATACTGTAATATTTCTTGAATTTCTCAGTTCATTATTATCTTGAGCCAATGAAGTATATTTAAGGGATAGTATTTTTTGACGTCCTTAAGTATTGATTTTGTATGCACATTATTTTAATGAACTGTATGTAATCGAAAGAACGTTATTTTCGTATTCCTGATTTGTTCGCATTTCATTGTGCTTATGCCTCTACTAGAAACATGCTGTTTAATTTTTTTTAGGTAATTCCTCACACTTTTTAAAAATTTTTTTAAACGCATGTTATTGGTTATATTCTCTGATTGACTTGCTTGCGTATAATTGCATCCGCACAAAAGTTCTAGTTGATTTAATGATGCTTAAAGTGGCTTGAGAGAACTCAATTTACGTGGCCAACCTAAACCGTAAATAAGACGTATGATTTATTCTTACTAACACATTCTTCCTAGGAACCTAAATATTTTTTAAATCATGTCAATTCCCCAAGATCAGATTAAGTCACCCAAAGTGTGTAATTAATTTCTAGCGAACTCTATGTTTTGACAAGACTGTCAAACAACGCTTGCCTTTTACTTAAATTATTTCCCGTTTTGAAGATAAAATGAATTGTTGTCACTTTATTAAGCTTGAACTGATCAAGGCGGATGAGATCAAAGCAAAAAATAAAAATTTTTTAGTCAACGTTAGGGACATTTAATGTAGTGTTGGGACTAATTCAGATAAATTAAGACAACGTCCTTATTAATATTGTGGTGAAGTGAAGGCCAAACACTTTCTTTTCCACTTGATTCCATTTCGTAATCATTAAAGCTACATTTTGAAGTTATATTTCTGAAATAATTTTAGATTTACCATACATCAGTTTGAAAGTGTGACTCAACAGATGATTTTACAAAATTTAACAAACTCATACTTGAAAGTATAACAAAGTATAATAATCGCTTAATTTTATACACCTACAGAGTTCAGACCGGTTATAACAATAGCTTCACAATCAGACAAGCGTCTCATTACATTCACCAATACATATGCTTCTGCTTCCACACATACACTTTTCAGATCATCCACTTCCATACACGAATACACGCATAAGTATACAGTCTTAACTATTCACTAGCCATATATGATATGATGAACGTAAACACAAAATACATACTTCCAACATCAGTGAAATAATTATTATATTCTTAAATACTACAGAACAACGCTGACTTATACCTTGATATTTCAAGGGAAAATTTACCATTTATTATTAACGTAACGTAATCAGTAAAGATCTGAACACAAGAACGTATCGGCTATCTCCGGCAGATAAAGGCAGATCGTACCAAAAATCCTCGTGGCTATCACAGTGATAGTTAAGCCATAAAATGATTTGTGAGTTGGAAAAATAATTTCCTGTAATCTTGTAAATTAGCACTATTCTTTTTTGGTTATTTTATAAAGGAAATTTAATCTGTTTGAGAATATCGAGGAAGACCTGTTAACAAGATTTTTTTTTCAGTAATGTTATCACATGAAAGGTACGGCGTTTTTTAAATCAAGCATTTTAAGTTCATCTCTATTTTCCCATTTGATTCACCAGTGATATCACTCTAAGCCATATCAGAATGGTCAATTCCATGTATAACGAACCTTTCTGTAAAGATTCCTTTTTTCTAGTGCGGTACAATGTGCTTATTCCTTTAAAGGATTACCACATTTCACATAACTTTTAGCAAACATGATCCACTTGTTTTCTCCAAGTAAACGTATCATCCGTAAAGATTCTTAGGTTTTTTTAAAAATACTTTTGGTGAGATGTAGTGACGTTAAATTAAGTAAGTATTACATACGGCAGCTGTGCCTTACTAACTCAATTCCGCACTTGTTTAGAGCCAATAATATAATGCGCTGTGTTTACTGCGCATTTAGTAAAAAGCCATGTCTCTAAGACCACATTCGAATGCGCGAAAAACTTTTGTTGATTAATTCAGTATAACCATGTTAGTCATATGAGTCAAGTGGTACGAAAAGTTTTAAGTCGTCTGGGTAGAGATGATGTTAACAATTTTTCACCTATTACGGTAGGTTATTAACGCACATAGAGAAGTGTAACGGACCAAAAATAGAGTCCTAGTGAAAGCCAGGCGAACTTGTTTCTTAGAATTTACAGAAGGATTGCAATTTCGCAAGTATATGTCATGGTCCGCCGAGTGAAAAGTTATGCTGTGACCTAAAAGCGGGCATACGGTAATATTCCCGTTTTATAGGTCACTAGCTGTGCCCGGGGCTCCGCTCGCGTGGACTACTGAATTATTGTTTAGATTTTTTTAAAAATAGGAGAATTTTACTTAATGTTAATCTTCTATATATATTATAATACTCAAAGTCTCTCTCTCTGTATGTTAGTGCGCTTATCACTCGATAACCACTTATCTGATTTACGTGTTATTTTTAATGCATAGCTATGTTCTCTGGCCAGGTTTTAGTATATATTTTTTCACATAAAGTAACATAAGAAATAAGCAGTGACGACAATAGTGAATCCCGACGGAAAAAAGTTTGCCGCCAGCGCGCTCTCTTGCAATACGCTGTCTAAACCGTTAAAGATGGAACAATATCATGTAGTAAAGAATTGTGTAAAAAAAATTCCGCGGTAGCATATACATAGCTATCTATAACAGAGAAATACCAATAAGCGTTGTGGTGGTGTGCAATTCTAATCTATTACATGAAGTTTCTCTGATGTAGTCATTGTTAACGGTTGAATCTACTTTGTTATCTGCTATTGGTAGGCCCATACTTTTTATACTTTTTTCTAAAAATGCCTGCACTTGCTCTTCAGATTACCGTGAACACTATTTAATTTCGAAAGCCCTACTTAAGATCTACTTTAATTCTCGTTTTATTTCCTACCGTCTATCATGCGCCAGTAAAAATAAAACGTGAACTTGTCAGGGACCTAATTGTGTTACTAATGTTCCATTTCGCACTATTACCCGTATAACGTAGAAATAATACAAACTCGATTTACTCACAAATTCAAACATTACACCAGCAACCCAATGTCATGACCTGTAATTACTTACCTTAAATCGCTTCCAACTGAACTGTGTGTCTGCATATCATTGTGTACTCTAAGTTAACGGGAAGCAATTTTTTTTCTTCAAAGTATGATTGGAAAAGTGCTCACTTTACCATGGACACCATTCATACGTCGTGTTTTGTCGGTTTTTTTATATTTTAATTTTGGCTGCAACCAGAAAAGATGCTGGTGTCGTGAAACCAACGTAGATGCCAGATTNCGGTTTTTTTATATTTTAATTTTGGCTGCAACCAGAAAAGATGCTGGTGTCGTGAAACCAACGTAGATGCCAGATTAAAGGCAATGCTCCTCACAATTTCGTATCTTTCTTGTTCCCTATTTCTGAATTTCTGGCATTCCGCCGTGTGCGTTTTCCGGAAGCGGTGGTGAAGTGGACAGACAACGCGTCTCCCACAAAGGAAAACCGGGTTCAACGCCGGGCGGGGGTCGCTCCCGGGTTTTTCGCACGTGAAAATAGTGCCGTACGACGGGGTTTTCTCAAGGTTTCCCGTTTCCCTCGCCATTGCAACCCGGCGCTGCCCCATCTTCACCTCGCCACACCCTCGACGGCTTTCAACCCCCCGGTATTAAGAACCGTCCCTACATCTCCACGTCCTTCCTTCCGCTTCCTTAAGCGTTTCGAACAAGTGCTGTTCCAAGCTGACTATGAGTACATCTGCACGTGGCTGTTCTAAGTATTTACGTTCTGCGATTCATCAGCTGACAATGGGTTTCAAACCCAAGATCAGCTATACCTACCGTCCACGTTGCGTAAACTTTCTGTGCGTTACATGATCGGCCTCTCGTGCCGTTATCAGCTTGATGTCTTTAGCCAAGGGGAGGCTGGTTGGGTAGAGCTTATTTGAACATACGCGTGTTTGTTGTCTAATAGGGTTATTAAGTTTTACAATCTTATCTTCAATCGACGAGAGGACATCAATGGTGCTTGAGTTAGTTAAAGATGCATCGTAACGAACTTTCTCACTGTCAATATTTTTTTAAACCGTAGTAGGTAAAATTATTTTGTTTGATTCATGNATGCATCGTAACGAACTTTCTCACTGTCAATATTTTTTTAAACCGTAGTAGGTAAAATTATTTTGTTTGATTCATGCCGGTGGTAAAACAAACAATTTTGATTAATTTACTGGTCAACCTTAAATTACTTGTGCTCTCAATAAAATTGTGCTTTTAAAAAATCATATCCCATAAAAAAAATATATATGTTTTTGAAATATATGTGACATATTAACTAAAATGTACAAAAACTAAGAAGATATAACTTTAGTGTGAAGAAACGTTGAGATATTATCGGATATCAGTAAAAATTACTAAATAAATTAGCGGTACTTAAAGGGAACAAGTGCAAAATTTACTTTATAAAGTAAAAGTATAATGCAAACTTTCATGAGATTTTTTAAAATTATTAACTAACTGTGTACCGGGTCTAATGAAAACGTTTTGTCAGATCTAGCCATTCAAAGAAGAGTGAAAACACTCACAGTTTACAACCCAAATTAATGAGTTAATTAGCGCTTGTTAAATGTACTTTATGCACGACAGCGTACGGTGGTGTTTGTGCTAGCAGTCACTGTGTGCTCTGAGGTATTTGCATACTGCAAAGTGTTTCCTATAACCAAACAAGGCGCTGTTAATGGTGAGCTGAGGGTGCCTAAACCCAACTAAGTTTAAATTGGATTTAAATCAAACGCAAAACTTCTTCAAAAGCAACGTAGATTTTTAGAGGTATTACTCATTTGTGATAATATAATAACTTTGAATTTTCGACATAAATTTATAAGACAACTAGTTTTAAACGGCTTTTCGTATTATATTTTTATGATGGTGAATACCTACAAATGAATTAACAACTGCAAGTTTGTTCAGAAGTTATTAATAAACATATAATTATATTTGCTTAACACATTTACTTCATCTGTAAATGAAGAAACGGACATGTTTACTTACACCTTATCCTATTTAAACACGGCTCATTTTTGAACTGAATAAGTTACCATTAGTTAGACACTTTGTTGACTGTAATAAAATCCTGATAAATGTTTTGAAAAACCATAAATATTCAATGTACTCATTTTAAAAAAGAAGTGACCGATAAAAGGGTCATAAAAGGTTGTCCCACGAGGGAAAGGCCAATATACTGTAAAAATGAAAGTAAGGTGATTTTAAAATTAAAAATGTTCATATACATATGTGCCACATCCCAAATGATGTTCGAAGCAGAGATAATTTAATGATAACGTTTTGTGCTAGAGTTTTACTCTCATGAGAGCATTCTGTGTTTTTTTTGTCTAAGTGCAACTTCACGTTCCTTTATTTGGGCTACAACTGCAACTTAGCGAGCTAGAAGTTCATCCAGTGTACGCACCTTTCTTTCGTACACTTCTCTCTTCATCCAACCCCATAAACAATAATAGTCTGACGAGGTTAGCTCTAGATATCATGGTGATCAGTTAATGGGACCACAACGGCCAATTCACCGATTAGGAAACACACGGTCGATATGTTGCTTCACAAGTCCGGCCATGCCATGCTGAAAGTGCATACATGCATACGACCATCCGTGACGTGCTTTGCAAGAATTCTAAATAACTGTGTTCTATATCGATGTTCTAAAATAACAGGACCTATCAACGTCCCATCATTCATACCGCGCCACACATTGACGGAGGAACGAGCTTGGTAATTTGTTTCCACTTTAGCATGTGGTTTCTATTGCGACCATTGATGAATGTTATGGGTGTGTCTGAACCCCCAACCCCGATGAACGTTGTTTCATCTGTATATTACAACGTTAGAAGCACTTCACTATTGGCAATCAAACTGTGATATGACCGGAAGCGAATGACACTGCTCCGTATGTGAAGACTGTTCACTGGATGAGGGTGAAAAGTGTTATATATCCCCGACATGTAGTGTTCAGCATACGTATGTTTGTGAAATACGGCGACATACAGCGAGACTAGTGAGTTAGTTGTAGAGCTACGTTTGACCTCGTCAAGAATGTGTCTGTCGTGCGGCACATTTTGTGGACGTCCTCGTAATGATACCAAATGAGCAGTGAGAAAATTACCACTTTCATTTAACACGTTGTACATTCTGGAAAACATTTTACTGTCTGAAACTCGACCGGTAAGAACGTATCGACGGCATTCTTAAACCGCAGCAGGTGCATTATCATTGCAGAAGCCGAAAACAAACAATATACCAGAATGTTCTGATTGCAAAAAAAAAAAATAATACTTTTTTTGCAAAACGTGTACTTTCAGAAAATACAGTTTTATAACTTCTAAATATTATAAAACGCAATCTACAATTAACAATCAAACCACTTAGCTTAAAGGAGTAATGGATCGTATTGCCCGCCAATTTTGAAAATAAGAGTACATTAAAGTTAATCTGCATCGGATTTAATTTGGAATAAGGAACACTTGTATATACCCGGTTTTACTTACAATGACAGAATTCTGAACATTCCCGAATATAAGCTAGTATTTACGACAGCCTAACTTACAAGTTTTTTGGACTCTTTCATCAAGATGACGGCCATATCTGTTTACTGCAGTATACATGGAATATACCAAATCAAAATTCAATTTCCATGTAATTAAAGTATATTTTATACATTTAACAGTGTACCTACCAGCAAAAATGGCGCGGCCTTATCCTTTTACCAGTGTTACATAATACATTTTGTAAATCGACACTTTTGCTCAAAATATCATATTCCATTCAATAAAAAAAAACACTTCCTTTCTTAATTTCCTTTTACAGGGGGGAAAAGTACGATTTTTTTTTTATTAAATGATTTTTAAATTAAAACATTTACTTTAAACACGTAAATATAATAACGCATTTCTACACATATATCAAATGCGAAATATGTTTATAGTTAAAAGTTATTCAATAAGGTCTAACTACAACATCCACACGAACCAAAACGTATTCCCTAGAAGAAGAAAAAAAGTTATCAAAATTTCGAACAGCCGCCCAGCAACCGTATACTATAACTAGTTAGCTGTGATATAACGTTCGGTAAAATCTATTAATGAGTAATATCGGTTGTGTCACCGAGGAGCGATTCTGTAATATCGGTTTTCCTATAAATGTCGCTGCAGTATCGAAAATCCTCGTTAACCACGCTGTGGGAAATCGAGAAATCTCGTTATCGTAAAGAGGAGTACGAGACCACTCGGTAACCTTCCGACTCAAGTCGTACCGCTGAAGTCCGTAAATAAGCAGTATTGTGTTCGATAATTCTCTAAATCGCTTAACNATATTGTGTTCGATAATTCTCTAAATCGCTTAACGAAAACTGTAGTAAATTAAGCCAACTAACTGAAAACCAGTGAAAATAGCTTCATTTAAAACAGCGGCAGTCGACGATAACTGTTAGTGTGCTTCGTGTAACGNAACTGAAAACCAGTGAAAATAGCTTCATTTAAAACAGCGGCAGTCGACGATAACTGTTAGTGTGCTTCGTGTAACGTTGTAAAACGGCGTGTATTGATGAACAGTTTCAACCTCGTAAACTAAAAATACTCGAATTAAATTTCAAAGCACAANTTGTAAAACGGCGTGTATTGATGAACAGTTTCAACCTCGTAAACTAAAAACACTCGAATTAAATTTCAAAGCACAACAGCTGTTCAATTTGTGACTTCGGTTAGTACTTCAACTTTGCAGAGCAGTTTTGCGTGCACAGAATGTTAATTTATTTCCGAAATACGGAATAATTGACGTAGTAATGTGTTTATGCTTACGTTACTATTATAAAATTTATAGTATTAAGCAAACTGTTACCACTTAATATTGAGGTGTGGTAGNTGTTTATGCTTACGTTACTATTATAAAATTTATAGTATTAAGCAAACTGTTACCACTTAATATTGAGGTGTGGTATTGGGTGGTGTGATTGCTCATCGTGAGCATGTTCAAGTTAAATTTTAGGTTCGCGGGTTCGATCCCAGCTACCTCCCAAAAATTAATTTTTTTCAGTTTTTAATTACTGTTATGCTAATCTTGTGTAATAAGATCAGCAAGGTTCAACAAATATAAATATACTTGTATTGGTAAACAATTTTCTGCTGTGTTTATTATGTACACAAAAATTAAATGCTAAATGCATTCCTTATACGATCCAGTCACGGTTACTTGCAACTTTTCTGAAGCCTTGCTTAAGTCCTACTTCCAGGTTATTCCTCCGCCTCAAGCGAATTAAGCTTAACCAAGTCTAGAAACTTACATCAGAGGGACACTGCACCGCATTCTTGAGCACTCTGTTACGTAGTACGTTTTTGCACAGGAACTATTCCTTACGAGGTGTTACCAACATACCTATTTTCTCCCTGTCTTTATTAACGTTTATTATAAATTAAATATTATAATTTATATATAGAATGTAAGTAGAAGTTCAATTGAACCAAAAATAAGGCACATTTGTGTTGACAGAAGTATAAAACGCTTGTGGTACATGGAGTACGTAGGAAATAACCAAACACGTCATACANGTTGACAGAAGTATAAAACGCTTGTGGTACATGGAGTACGTAGGAAATAACCAAACACGTCATACACGGGGTGATTTTTCAAATGTTTGGTTCAAAAAGTGTGGAGAAACCGAGAATAGACTAAAGTGGTTTTGTTTAACACANGGGGTGATTTTTCAAATGTTTGGTTCAAAAAGTGTGGAGAAACCGAGAATAGACTAAAGTGGTTTTGTTTAACACATATGTCCTATTCGAGTAAAAATTGTAATCGTTTCAAAGAAAAATCAGTTTTGTCCCATCAATAGCTATAATTTTGTGCAGAACTTTACTACCATATTTTAATACTTATATAGGAAATAAGCCAAATACATCATCTTAATATGATTCGTGTTTTAATATTACAATATTATTTTATAGAACTTAAAATAAACATTATTTATGTCGCTATTTGAACGCGAAACACAAAATGCTCGCAGCACTAATCACCAAGAACTGTGCCTCGTCCCGCTATGCTATGCTAAAGTTGTTTTTATTGATTTAGTGACCGATATATTCGCCGTTTGCCTGTGTGTGTGTGTGTGTGTGTGTCGTTGGTCAGTTCTTGTGTTTGCCAGTGCGTGTGTGTCGTTGGTCAGTGTCTGTGTTGGCCAGTGCGTGTGTGTCGTTGGTCAGTGTCTGTGTTTGCCGTGTGACGAGCTCAAGTAGACAGACTTGATGACAAATTCTCAGTACACATGTGCGCGACATGCGAACTGAAAATCTACCGCGGAGAAACCGGGGCACGAACTCCCGACCCTCCGACTACAAGTCGGCCACTCTGCTCACTGAGCTATGACGTCAGAGCGATCATGACGACTTGTTTTAAAATCAATTCTTTGAATACTAATGTGAAGCATTTGAAATGTTTATTGCATTTAAATAAGGATTTTTTTTAAATTTCATTTTATATACGGAACCGTCAAACCACCTTCCTTTCTCTCTTCCGTGATAAATATGTGTATTCCGGTGAGCAACGTTTGGATTCCCCGTGGTGACTGAGAAAATTGTTAGGCGGACAGTGGAACGTTGTACGTTATTTAAGACGTTTTACTAGTGTATTTTCTTTAGTTTTAATCATAAATAAGTCCAACGATATATGCTCGTTAATGTAAAATTTCGTTCATGACTTTGTTTTTAGCTGCTATCTCTTTCAGTGGTCTCTTTATCACGTCTCCGTAATCAATAATTGGCCGATTAACTGTTAAACGTCGTTTTGCTGAAACAATCGGTATCAGAAAACGTAACGAAATTGTTCGGTTCGCCCTTTTCCACTGGTGTTACAGAACCGCATACTCGACACGCAGCTATTGTAACATTCTACGGAGCTCGTTATCAGGGTCCTGCCGAAATTATTCGTTTCAAAGGTAAAGAGTTACAGAATAGAACTGCAGAGACGGCGTGTTCTTCTATCCACATTCTGCTAGCCACGCTCAAGTTGCTACTGCGGGGAAATATTGTTCCGCATTTGTCGGGCCGTTACATTAGCTTTGAACATCACGGTGTACCTCATACATACCACAATCAACCACAAAGAGAACTCAAACTTACCTCAGTTGCCATAAAACAGACCTCAAACTCTCCTTGAACATATCGTAAACAGATTTGAAAGATACGTCAAAAAGATCTTAAACGTATTTAGATTTACCTAAGATAACTTCATACCTACAGTTTAAGGTTAAATACGGTCCTCATGGTGCATGAATCACTTAATGCTTTACTGTTCAGGCTTTGAATAAGGTTTCTGCATCCGAGACTCGGTTAGCTGCACTGCCCTACTTTATGGAAAAATGGCCAACCTGTTCGAAACAAATTGGTGCTACAACTGGTTCTTGAATGTCTTAACTGAGCCGTTAATTTAGCCTGGAAAGTGGGGGATTGTAAGCAAGTCGCATTTACCACTTACATTAGTTAAACTTCTTCGCCACGTGGGCAGTGTTAACTGTAAACACACGCTTTCTAATAGTAGGCTCTTATTTAAACACTGTAACTTAAATTCCACGAAAATATTTTTAGAGTCATCTGTGGTTCAACATTATGGGCGCATTCCTACGTGATTAACATTTCTTTATCATTATCGCAAAATATTTGCTTGTTCCGCTAATGATTATGAAAGCGCCAAACTGCGATATGTTTAGCTAAACCTGAAGCTGGGGACATGAAACCTGAGAGAGATACAGTTACACAAGCCAGTATTAAATCTGTCTATGGCACACGATGAGCCATAGTTAGCGTATCATACACGAGCTAGCAGGTGCTACGGTGTCATATGATTTCGCATATTTGACAGTCTCAATGGTGGTGAGACCACCTTGAACTCTGAAAAAAAACCATGCAATGCATTCATACCTTTTGGTTTTTTTCGAGCACTCCCTTCACTATATTTACACATTGTGGATTTTGTTCACATCAAAGAGTTGAGATAGCTTTTGGTGAACGCTTTGCCTGCGCCGAACAATTTTACCATGGTCAATTTGTGTTACAAAAGAACCTTGACCTTTCTCAGCTCTCTCCATCGATCAAGTTCGTGGCAAGAACAAAGCAATTATAATGGCGGATAAACGATCAGTAAGGAAAACGCAGGGTTCCTCCTCTAGCTTCACACCAACCGATCAACGAAAAAAAGAAAGTTTGTGAAAGGAACATGAGACTAATGCAGGTAAGTTCCCAAGATAAATGAAATTAAATGCCATATTGCAGGAACACAAACGACGAAATGCTCAAATATTTTCCAAATACAGAATGACCTGCGCAAGGAAAACAGAAACTTACTTTGTTCGAAATTATAACAGTTTTGAATTTTGTGACAGTGAGAACTGTTTTATATTTTTTTGCAAAGACGAAGCGACAAATGTAACCTTTCATTTGGAAGCAGAACTCGCGTACCCACAAGAACATTAGCTACGATGGAAAACAGGTCATGCCCAATTTACAAAATTAAGGGGAGAGACAAACCATTGTGTTGTTACCAGATTCTGAGACATAAAATGTATTTGGCATTAATTATTGAAATTTCTTATTTCACAGGGAATAGCATAACACTCATATGGTTGAAGAACCGTAACATCAACGGATTTATTTTATTTCTACATTCAAACAATTTTCTGTGCCCTATTAAAGACAAGTTTTCCAAAATTAGTTTCATACAAAAGTAGAGGCAAAATATATAAAGGATCAATATGAACTCTACCAACAAACTACGGTAGGTGATTCCTCGTCAAAAATATGTCGAAAATATACAGACAAACTACAGCCTAAGTCTATTGCGAAATGTTGTAACCACCCTTGTAAGTGTAGCTGAAGCAGATGTTTATTGTTCATAACAAAGCCAGAAGGACAGACAAATATTTGAGTTTCTGGATAATGAGCAATTGAACGACGAAGTGCAAAGATAAAAAATTGAATGCGGATAACAACAGGTGTGTTCACAAAATAAGGTGACTTGTTATTTTGTAACTTTGTCTCAATAAATATTTATTTATTCATCAATATATATTTTATCCCCTTCAAAGTATTACCCCTCAGATAAAATACACTCGTGCTAGAGCTTTTTGCGAATCCTCGAAGCACTTATGATATGCGCATTTTGGCATTGCATTGAAGTCTCCCAGGTCTTTATCTCCTCAATCGTCGCAAACCTCCGTCCTTTCATGGGTCTCTTCAGTTTCTGAGAACAGGAACAAGTGGCAGGGGGCCACGTCCGGTGAATACGGTGGCTGAGGCATGATTACGGTGTTGTTAATACCGATTCTTTGATCTATTGTTTGCGATAGCAAAAAATCGCCAAGCGCGCCAAAACACGTCTAACCTTTATATTTGTCACAAACCAACTAACAATGCAAAATGGCTGATAACGTCAACATACGTTGGGGACATGTGTACCAACATAACAATAAAAACAATCGATAATCGAATGTACGTAGCTCTCGAAATTTGCAAAGTCACCTTATTTTTTGAACATACCTCGTATGTGCCTTTTCAAATGTAACTACATGTGGCATTTTCGGGCTGTTACCTGCGGATTAGTAATCGACCACACATACGTCAAAAAAAAGTTCGCCTTGAGATTTAACCCCACGTGCAATTGTTTCCGAGATATTAATGTAATTGAGGAACTGCAACATTTACAACGTTAGATAATAATGCATAAGTTTTTATTTTAAACGGTGGCGTTTAAACAGAAACACAAGACAACTTTTTCATTTACCGTGCACAGAAGATGACTTGGCAGCAGGAAGGAAAAAAAAATATCGAACACTTACATTTTTATACACAAATGGGATTCCAATCCATCCATTTTTATGGAAGGACGTTATAACCGCACCCAACCCATCGTCGTTCTGCAACTATCAATAAACGTCAGCTCCAGCTACACTTTCAGGGGGGTTACACCCTCCCGGAATTGGCTTAGTCTATATGGGGGGTAATATACACTGAAGAGCCAAAAAAACTGGTACACCTGCCTAATATTGTGTAGGGCCCCCCGAGCACGCAGAAGTGCAGCAAGACGACGTGGAATGGACTCGACTAATGTCTGAAGGTATGCAGGAGGCAATTCACACCATGAATCCTGCAGGGCAGTCCACATATCCAATCTGTGCCAATTTGAGAAAGGGTTGCACGTCTGTAACGTTTAATGATTCTCGTCAGTCGTCGTTTGTCCCGTTCTTTCACGACCTTTTCTGGCTGCAGCGATGTCGAAGATGTAATGTTTTACCGGATTCCCGATATTTGCGGTACACTCGTGAAATGGTCGTACGCGAACATCCAAATGTTATCGCTACGTCGGAGATGCTATGTCCCATCTCTCGTGCGTCAACTATAACACAACGTTCAAACTCACTTAAATCTTGATAACCTGCCATTGTAGCAGCAGTAACCGATCTAGCAACTTTGCCAGACGCTTGTTGTCTTATATAGGCGCTGCCGACAGCATCGCGTTACTCTGTTGGTTCCATACCGCTCTTATTTGCATACGCACGCCTATACTAGTTTTTTTTTTTTTGGCTCTTCAGTGTATTTTTGACCTATTTGATGATGAGGAATCACTTGTAGAAGATTGTCGGTAGAGTTTATATCCACCCTGTGTAAATCCGATATAACGTCCAGATCGCACACTTAAGGAAACAACTACTGCTGATGTCACCGTAGTTGCCCTTTATAGTAGTAGTGCTACTAGGATTTGCATAGTTACAGAATACAGTTGATAATTACGTAACGTATGTTCCAGACCATAACCACTGGTGACACTATTCCCTTCGGCCTTTCTACCTGGAAGCCGCATTTGTCCCAGCGAAAAAAAAAATCGCTGAATATCGTTACGAATAGAATACCGACGCGGACATCGCAATATTGGGTAATTCCATCAACACCCCCAACGCGGCCATTTCCAATTTACTAAACGCCATCCACAAATATTTGGGGGGCTGCCGGCGGAAATCGGGCGAGGAAAACAAATTAATCAGCCGTAGTTGACAGCGATCGATCGCTACTTGGGCCTCAGCGCCAGGGAGCCGTGGCTACCACGCGAGCAGTAATCCCGGGCCAATCAGAGAGGAGCGATGTCGGCCCCGAGTGCTCGGGTCGAGAGATACGTCGAGCGCTTCCGAACCACAACGTCGGCGGAGTCGAGGAGGAACTCCCGCATCGTCGCGTGAGCGGAAGGACTTTCCAAGGCCACTGACGCTAGTGCCGTTTGCCTTTAAGGCGCCCGTCTACCTGGCCCTTGAACTGCTTTGCAGAGTGTTCTAAATACACGTTTTTCAACGAAACTATTAAGCGTGCGTCCAACGTGCTGATCTACTAAAAGAACACACACTTCAGACGAGAGCTGTTAAGTACTTTAAAAATATCACGTACGTTAGAAACATAAATTCAGAGTACTCCAAAACCGATAAAAACGGCCTTTCCAAGGCGCTGTAGCTCAAAATGCAGGCATCAGATACATACAAAACTACTATAGGGGCCTGCACGGAACCTTCCTAAAGACTTCCCACTAATAAAAAAACATGGTTACCGCTGAAAGTCCCATAGGTACA
This sequence comes from Clitarchus hookeri, assembly GCA_002778355.1. Lineage (NCBI taxonomy): Eukaryota > Metazoa > Arthropoda > Insecta > Phasmatodea > Phasmatidae > Clitarchus > Clitarchus hookeri. Next base: position 87,666 of record NQII01005775.1, read on the forward strand.
CGCAGCACGACGAGAACACTGCACGCCAGTCCAGAGCCGTGCGTTTAGCGGCGATGTCATACTTGATGCGCGTGGCACTGTCGCCCTTATCGCTCCCGCGCTTCTCGGCCTAAACGTGGGAAAAAGTTTCAAGTAGACGGGCGCCTTAAAGGTCGGTTCACCATCAATTTCGCGTACGTAATTAACTTGTGCATAGAAATTTCACAAAAACGTGTGGCTTATAGTGAACGTATTCGTCTTATGTTCTACCAGAAATTAACTTCATTTCAGCGAAGGAGTGATTTATTAGCAAATAACATTTCATGTCAATTTATTTTCATCCTTATTCTGCCAGTACTCACTCTACAGAATTTTTCAATAATGATAATTCATAAAATATGATAATACAACAAAACATTTAAATATAAATTTAAATATTACATACTGTTTTTACATTTTTAAAATGTTCAAGATAAAATAAAAACGTTAGCTTTCTCTAAGAAATAAGATGTTCTATTAAATGAAATAACATACTTTTTTTTCTTTTTACTCTATTAATTCAAGCAGCTGAAGCCATCATGTACACTGCATGAAATAAAATATGAACTATCGTAATTTCCTACACTGCTACATGTCGATGATGTTCCTGCACGATACGTTACGCGATGAATATGAACCGTTTCGTAAAAATACCTTCTTTCATTGTGATACGCACACATTCAATACATACACGTTTTTAATAGTAAACTGACATTGACATTTTTAGTTACAAGTAAAAAAATAATTTTAAGCGCTGGAAAGGACATTTGGTTTTGTTTGCAACTGTTGTGGCATTATTAGAACGCTATGTCACGTGTCAAGGCCAATAAATATTGACAGAAACGGTTTTATAATACAACGAAATATATTATCAAAAACGAATGATATCTCGTACACGTGAGATTCGTTAAATTATTGGACGCAATTTTTTATGGGTACAGTGTAGATTATCAAATCCACTTTCTTCGCAACATCCCATAGACAGAATCTTCCTAAATTAGACCGACAAATTTTGGTTGCGGGTTAGTCACGAAGAAAGAAGAAAACATATATACGACTTATGTATGGTCTCCTAAGGGCGGTACACATATTTTAATTTTGACCTAAAAATACTAGTTTATTAAAAATATTACTGTGCAGTTAATATGGAACGGAACAAAGTTCTGTTAACACAACAACACTTATCTGTCACTATATCAAATTATTTCATGGGAATAACAACGGTTACCGACGTTATTAAGACTTAATCTCCATGACACTTTAGCATACTTGGGGTATAATAGATGGATTATTAACCTGCATGTCACATTATCCACACACTCAGTGTTCATATCCAGTCGTTGTAATAAACTAGTGTTTCGGGTCCAGTTTCAAATATATGTACCGCCCTTGGGATTCACCTTAAACCATATGTCGTATATAAGTTTTCACCTACTTTTTTCGTGATTAACCAGAAGCTGAAGATTTTGGGTCTTATTTGGAAACATCCTGTATATGAAATAAAGGGCTAAATCCGGGTTAAATGTAATTCGTGTTTCAGAAATCTTAAAAAGTTTCGTTGTCGAGCTCGTTGTGGTTAACATGAATAAGATTGCGGAAGGCCCACGCACAGCGTAACCCTGACGTACAGTCGTACCACAGAATAGTTACGTATACAGAAATGGAATGGTGTAGTGGTAGTTTCAATGTTGGCGGAACCGTTCTCTGTTTTCCTGCACGAGGCTCCGGAACGGACCTCGTGTCTGATTGGCAACTGTGTGCTGCGGACGATTCCCTATTGGCTGGGTTGCCGGATTGGAAAGTAAGATAACGGGCGCTTATTAGCGTACGGCAAGCGTTTGAATGAAGCAGTTAGAGAAACGGGAGTACACCGAGAAAACTCAATCATTGGCGACGTCTGTCACGTTTCTCGCGTAAGAAAGAAATGTATGGATACTTAGTGGCTGACATAATCCACGACGACACTGCAACTACAATCAGCGAAGCGAATTCAGTCGTAATACACTGAAAAGCGAACAAAGTCAGTTTAAACTATAGCGTAGAGGTAGCAATTTCTGTGGTGACTCATACATACTACTGACAAAATGACAAAAAAAGGTATGTAAAGGATTGACGATTTTTGTCATTTCTGGCTTTGATTGGTGTCTGTATTTCATGTTAGAATTTTAAAATGGCCTGTTAGGAAAATTTTTATGTTTCTGACACATTACATTTCCTCTAAACTGACACATGGCTACTCAACAATAGAAAGAAGAAAATGCTAATATCTGCATGCAGTGGAAGAATACACGAAGGCTCAAACGATGGACAATTAACCACTAACTACCACCATTGTTGTCCTATCGAAATATCCTTGCTGGCAGAAGTGCCGTGCTTTGTAGAAGCTCGGAGTTAGGGTGACGCATGAGCAAGTACCACCTGCTAGGCTTTGTGACTCGGCTACTAGTCACCCTGTCCTATTATTATGGAGTCGACCGACTTCCTCGTTAGTGATTAACGCTAGTAGTTGTTCTTGACGACTAGGTGCAACTCTGCTCCAGGTTTGGAGGTGTTACGATGAGTTCTTGTTACAGTAATCTTTACAGGCCTCGTGGTGATATTTGCGGTAGACTGGACTTTGTGAGCGCGGCGTCGGTGTCGTCGCTGATTACGTGGGGTTAAGGCGGGAGACGGTGGTTCGACCAGAGGATCTTGAATATGAACAGATGCACCAAGAGCAGGGATATGTGCAGCTTTGTGCCGAGCGGTACAGAGGGTGGGGAGAGACGTAGAGAACCCGTCCGGTATAGATAGCGGACTCGACGACGTGGCTGGTCGATGTTTTCGGGCCGTCGTCTACTCACGTGACTCCCGATGAGGCGCAGCTGACAGGACAACTCTCCGCAGTGGAGGGAACAATCTCTTGGTTACTTGAGACGCCTGTATTATCAAGGCGCGCCCATGGAGGTAATATGAACTAGGGAGCGCATCCTAGCTGCGCGATTCAAACAACTCTTCCTGTTTCCCGATGAGGTGCCGCTGAAAGGACAACTCTCTGCAGTGGAGGGAACAATCCCTTGGTTACTTGAGTCGCTTGCATTATGGAGGTAATATGGAGTAGGGTGCGCATCATAGTTGTGGGATTTTAACAACTCTTCCTGCTACAATTTGGACTGCTTTTTAAGCCAATAGCAATAAAATTTGAGGATAGAACTATATTTATATTTAAAAAAAACTGTATTGGAACGTTTGTAAATTCCTACTGACCACGTCTTAATGTTATTCTAAATATTTCACTAATTTAAAATGGTGGGTCATTGAAAAATCATATGCAAAAAACGCGCTCATCATTTTTGACCATGCGATTATGACAGTCCTATTGGCGATGAGTGAGTAAGTGTTGGGAACCTGTGCGAAGACGAAAATATATATATATATATCATGCTTATTGTGTGGGCGCACTGGGCTCCACTGTACGTACTTTTTCTATGAACTGTTCTCTGTTAAGGACTACTGGAAACATTGTTTACGATCTATATTGATACCAAATATGTATAATTCAGCATAGTGTAAAATAAATACTCCCGTGCAGATTTCAAACTACTTTTCTACATCTTTGCTAACTTTAGAACAAGCATCGCGGCCAATGTGCCCCTTGAAACATACAGAATGTTCGAAAATTGAACGCCTTAATTACGGAAGGTGATTTCTTATGGAAAATAAAGTTGAAAATATGTTTATAACACGGTATACCTAAACGCAATATTGACGGAGATATGAGCCTGTGAATATTGGGTTTTGAAAACATATTTTCTCCTAATGCCTCGTACTTTCTACCAGCGGTAAAAATGGTGGCGATTTAAACGCAGTACCTACGTCCCACGTGTACAAATAGGACACGCCCATTTGTTGCGCTGTCGAGCGTGTAATAGTTGTGGGAGCATCGTCGATGTACTGACGTACCGCTTCCTTAAGCCGAAATGGACGCTTCCTTAAGCCGAAAGGATGTGTTCCCCTGCACGACATCGAAAAGGAGATTTGTGAATGTTACGCAGAAATAAAGGTGACATTCAAATGGTAACGGAGAATGCAAAGAAGTTGGGATATAAAATCATCGTTTAGTCAGTGACCTTTAGAATCTACTTCACATTACTCCGTGTATTTGACCTTCAGCTATTTATTTATTTACTCCTCTAAAGGAAGTATCTCAGTGTTTCAAACTCACATTGCGATGAAAAATATTTGATGAATTTGGTACTTCGCTACACTAAAAAGAGACAAAATTTAATTTAGTATAAACGAGTTTACTACACCTTTGTGCTCNAATTTAATTTAGTATAAACGAGTTTACTACACCTTTGTGCTCTGTATTATAAAGAGGACGAAATGATACTATGTAATTAAGCATAACAAAATAAATTAAACTATTTGGTTGAAAGAATACGTCTTTACTAACTGACTCATCAAAGAACAGCAAAAAACACAGAACAGATATTCAGTTATAGGAATGTCTTCTCTTTAGGGTTTAGACATCCAATAATATGGGGTTTTGATATTCGGTGGATAAGGAGGTGAAAACCGGGGACAGCCAGCATTACACATGCAACATGGAAAGCATAAATCGTCTTTCTGCTGCAGACTTTGTAGGCTTTGTACAGGGCATTTAGGCGAAAATATNTGCAACATGGAAAGCATAAATCGTCTTTCTGCTGCAGACTTTGTAGGCTTTGTACAGGGCATTTAGGCGAAAATATGTTTTCAAAACCCAATATTCAGAGCTCATATCTGCTTTAATATTGCGTTTAGGTAAACCCGTGTCCTATATATTTTCAACTTTATTTTCCATTAGGAATTACCTCCCGTAGTTTGGGTGTTTAATTTCTGAACATCCTGTATACGAATTTACCACAGGGAGTTAAGTGAACAAACTGCACCTGGTTATTTGGGTGTAGAGAGGTACCAAGCACTAAAAATTTCAAGTGGATATTCTCACTCTACTGTGCATTTCTACGACTGGCAGTAAATTTTGACTATCATAGGTGCAGTTGCAAAAATGTGAGTAATTCTTGCGAATATAGGTTTATACAGTTCCAACGGAAATTTAGACAAGCCTTTATCCGGTGTTTTAATGTCTTTTGTCATTCGTTCTGCCTAGTGTTCTGGGCAAGTGTTTAACTTGAGGAGGTAGAAACGTTTGTTTCCACGGGAAGAATAGTGGTCAATCCCTACATCGCAAGACATGACGAGGCTGCACAAGAAGTCCGACCCGCTGGATCGATTACCTGCGTTGGGGCAGGAGATCGGTTCCTAGACTCGAAGTTCTGTAGGCTGCAGATTGTCGAATCTGAAAACTGTTTTGTTTGCGTTACATTTCTTAGGCACAANTAGACTCGAAGTTCTGTAGGCTGCAGATTGTCGAATCTGAAAACTGTTTTGTTTGCGTTACATTTCTTAGGCACACATTTTTTTGTTTATCATTTGTCACTTTGCTTATTGATTATTGGCAATAATCGTGTGTGATTTTTTTATTTTTACACAAAGTGCTCCTTGTCTTTTATAAGTTTTTTTCTCTTAACTATTACAAAAAAGAATGTAAATCAAAGTTGTTTTAATACACAATATTGAAATGAAATAATGATGTGAAATCGTTTGCTATATCTCACGTATGTCCGTCAAGTTNTTGTTTTAATACACAATATTGAAATGAAATAATGATGTGAAATCGTTTGCTATATCTCACGTATGTCCGTCAAGTTCATATTTCAAGCCTGTAATTTTGTTTTCGAAAATTTTGATAAAACATTATGTATTTGTTTAGATTATGTATTTGCTTACAATTTGAATGATTTAGTGGCAATTGTTTATTTCTGTAAAAGTATTGTAGTTTTTGTAAATATTTGCTTATTAGACATATTCCCGCTATCATTTCGAGATATATCGACAGGTCGTGCGAAACGCATAATTGTCCAGAGAAAGTGTGAAGTCGCCCTAATTTCGGTCTTAACCAAACTTTATGATATCGCAAGATGTTATAGTTTGTCCACCGTTTTGGTAAGTGTTTGGTGCAGTATTTGTTTGTTTCACGCAATATAGCATTTCTTTGGCCATCACGACTTTATTATAGTTGTTTTTGGATGCAAATTATTGTGATTTCAGACTAGGAACCACATTATACTTTATTGGCCACCTCNTTTATTATAGTTGTTTTTGGATGCAAATTATTGTGATTTCAGACTAGGAACCACATTATACTTTATTGGCCACCTCCTGATCATTTATGAGAGCTGTGCCCATGTTCTTCGGCATGTCTATCACACCGGGCTTTAGTTTTTAACTTCTGATTTCGTCATTCGGCCTCCCATATCATACAGTAAAATTTTAACTTTATAAATTTTTTCTGGCCCAGCTTGATTATATGACGCTTGTAGTTTGTCTTGAGGACCTGGATTGGATTTAACTTTATAAACAAAAGTACATTTTACCTTTAGTGATTACTCTTATAAAACAAAAAAAAAAAATTTTAATTATGTTGAATGACCTTAAATAATTATTTCTGAAAAAAGGGAATTAAGAGTAGTAATACTGGGATACCCAGTAGTTTCATTTTTATTTGTATAGAAAAATATTTAAAAAGTAGGGACAGCAAGAAGTATCAGAGTTCGTCATTGCTTTTGTTTTATAGATAGTGAAAGCTGATGTCAACATCCGAATTTCTAAGTAAAGTTATGATTTCCTTTTTTTTTTTTGTTTAGCGAAAGTTTACCTTTGCTAATTGTCACGATTCTCTCTTTTGTTTTTCAATCAGAACATCAAATAAAAAACCAAGGAAAAGTGAATAACATGGTTGAGGTTAGGACGGTACCTAACCATACTTAGTTTTTACGTNCTCAGTGTTTCAAACTCACATTGCGATGAAAAATATTTGATGAATTTGGTACTTCGCTACACTAAAAAGAGACAACATTTAATTTAGTATAAACGAGTTTACTACACCTTTGTGCTCTGTATTATAAAGAGGACGAAATGATACTATGTAATTAAGCATAACAAAATAAATTAAACTATTTGGTTAAAAGAATACGTCTTTACTAACTGACTCATCAAAGAACAGCAAAAAACACAGAACAGACATTCAGTTATAGGAATGTCTTCTCTTTAGGGTTTAGACATCCAATAATATGGGGTTTTGATATTCGGTGGATAAGGAGGTGAAAACCGGGGACAGCCAGCATTACACATGCGGCTCTGCAACATGGAAAGCATAAATCGTCTTTCTGCTGCAGACTTTGTAGGCTTTGTACAGGGCATTTAGGCGAAAATATGTTTTCAAAACCCAATATTCAGAGCTCATATCTGCTTTAATATTGCGTTTAGGTAAACCCGTGTCCTATATATTTTCAACTTTATTTTCCATTAGGAATTACCTCCCGTAGTTTGGGTGTTTAATTTCTGAACATCCTGTATACGAATTTACCACAGGGAGTTAAGTGAACAAACTGCACCTGGTTATTTGGGTGTAGAGAGGTACCAAGCACTAAAAATTTCAAGTGGATATTCTCACTCTACTGTGTATTTCTACGACTGGCAGTAAATTTTGACTATCATAGGTGCAGTTGCAAAAATGTGAGTAATTCTTGCGAATATAGGTTTATACAGTTCCAACGGAAATTTAGACAAGCCTTTATCCGGTGTTTTAATGTCTTTTGTCATTCGTTCTGCCTAGTGTTCTGGGCAAGTGTTTAACTTGAGGAGGTAGAAACGTTTGTTTCCACGGGAAGAATAGTGGTCAATCCCTACATCGCAAGACATGACGAGGCTGCACAAGAAGTCCGACCCGCTGGATCGATTACCTGCGTTGGGGCAGGAGATCGGTTCCTAGACTCGAAGTTCTGTAGGCTGCAGATTGTCGAATCTGAAAACTGTTTTGTTTGCGTTACATTTCTTAGGCACAAATTTTTTTGTTTATCATTTGTCACTTTGCTGATTGATTATTGGCAATAATCGTGTGTGATTTTTTTATTTTTACACTAAGTGCTCCTTGTCTTTTATAAGTTTTTTTCTCTTAACTATTACAAAAAAGAATGTAAATCAAAGTTTGTTTTAATACACAATATTGAAATGAAATAATGATGTGAAATCGTTTGCTATATCTCACGTATGTCCGTCAAGTTCATATTTCAAGCCTGTAATTTTGTTTTCGAAAATTTTGATAAAACATTATGTATTTGTTTAGATTATGTATTTGCTTACAATTTGAATGATTTAGTGGCAATTGTTTATTTCTGTAAAAGTATTGTAGTTTTTGTAAATATTTGCTTATTAGACATATTCCCGCTATCATTTCGAGATATATCGACAGGTCGTGCGAAACGCATAATTGTCCAGAGAAAGTGTGAAGTCGCCCTAATTTCGGTCTTAACCAAACTTTATGATATCGCAAGATGTTATAGTTTGTCCACCGTTTTGGTAAGTGTTTGGTGCAGTATTTGTTTGTTTCACGCAATATAGCATTTCTTTGGCCATCACGACTTTATTATAGTTGTTTTTGGATGCAAATTATTGTGATTTCAGACTAGGAACCACATTATACTTTATTGGCCACCTCGTGATCATTTCTGAGAGCTGTGCAGATGTTCTTCGGCATGTCTATCAAACCGGGCTTTAGTTTTTAACTTCTGATTTCGTCATTCGGCCTCCCATATCATACAGTAAAGATTTTAACTTTATAAATTTTTTCTGGCCCAGCTTGATTATATGACGCTTGTAGTTTGTCTTGAGGACCTGGATTGGATTTAACTTTATAAACGAAAGTACATTTTACCTTTAGTGATTACTCTTATAAAACAAAAAAAAAAAAATTGTTAATTATGTTGAATGACCTTAAATTATTATTTCTGAAAAAAGGGAATTAAGAGTAGTAATACTGGGATACCCAGTAGTTTCATTTTTATTTGTATAGAAAAATATTTAAAAAGTAGGGACAGCAAGAAGTATCAGAGTTCGTCATTGCTTTTGTTTTATAGATAGTGAAAGCTGATGTCAACATCCGAATTTCTAAGTAAAGTTATGATTTCCTTTTTTTTTTGTTTACCGAAAGTTTACCGTTGCTAATTGTCACGATTCTCTCTTTTGTTTTTCAATCAGAACGTCAAATAAAAAACCAAGGAAAAGTGAATAACATGGTTGAGGTTAGGACGGTACCTAACCATACTTAGTTTTTACGTAGTCTTTTATACTCGTATTGTGGAGAGCTCTGGCGTACGACTCAGGAATCTAGAACCACCCACCTTCCTCTTGTGTGCCACCTCTTTGCGATAAGGTCGAGCGCCCAGTGTGCTCGTGGTTATGCCGCGAGGAAAGTACAAGCGGAAAGATCTTATATACTCATTCGTCGAGCAAATGTGGGTGTCAGGGGTAGCATCCCGTCGTCTGATATTATAATGTCCGCTGCTCGTGGTACTGAAGTGAAGAGCTGCATATTTCTCGCTTCCGCGATTCCTTTTCAGTCACGGAGTCGTGTATGTGAGACGCTGCGTGGAAAGAGGGTTAAATGACGTGCGCCGCACACAACAGGAAACAACGTACAATGCAACAAATTCCTCTCGTGTTGGGGGCATCGTTCGCCGTTGAGACCATGTCCCGTAATCTCACAGACAGATGCAAGGGGCCGCGTTGGCTGAGCGGTTAGACTGCTCGCCTCCTGCCAAGGCGAACCCGGATTCAACGACCGGCCGGGTCACTCCCGGATTTTCGCACGTGGAAATAATGGCGGGCGGTGCCGCTGGTCGTCGGGTTTTCTCGGGGATCTCCCGTTTCCCCCGCCCTCGCATTCCAGTGCTGCTCCATTCTCACATCACTTCACACTCATCGGCTCTCGAGACCACGTTGTTAAGAGCCGCCAAAATCTCTTCACTCACTGACTCACAAACAGATGCTGCCAATAACAAGGAACACAAATATATTTGTATTTGTCCCGATGTATGACAGAGAGCGGTACCGACAATGCATACAATTCAGAACAAAAAATGTACTTGGTGCACGCCTGAAACGATATAACCCTTCAACTTGACCCCAATACCTTTGACCTTGACCCCAAAAATTACTAATAATCCCCCAAAATCCCAAAAAATTGCAAAAAAAATCTCAAAANATCTAAAAACTTACTAAAAACTTGATAAAAAATAATTTTTCATTTATAACAATTAATAAAAATTTGTTATTAAAAAGGTATGTGGAAAGATATTTCCTGATGTTTTCCCAGCACCATGTCCTGCAAACGACTGACCCTCCTGCAATCAATCACATTGTCGTAACATTTTCCTCCCTTACCAATGATTCTCATTGGTTAATTAGTCAGCAGGACACCACCCCCTCACCCATATCATTTTGTGGAATGCACCAGCCAGCCATATTGTATTTTTTCGTTCGTCATTTGTTTACTTTTTAATACCTATGTAGCACTAGTTTATTAATTTTTGACTCATCACCAGGCGAGCTAACAATGAAGTTACCAGGTGGCAGCCATATTTGTTTACATTTATTTAAAGTATAGGTGGTGCTGTCTGCGCCTGACATATTGGACAAGAAGTGCTCATTTATCGATTTAGCCACCAGGCGAGCAGATTAAACAAACATTCTCTCGTGCTCTGTCATGCCGTATTCTCCATCTTTGATTTAGTTTTTTTCTTTTAGTTACCTTCTTTTAATTCTCTGTGAATTCTTATTTTGTCTGCAGCAGTCTGTCTCTGACTCCTGCGAAGGAGTCAGTTGGCATGAGTCAATCTTTCCATCAATCCTTCACATGTTGGGCACGTGGAGCATGTGGAGTAGGTGGAGCGATTTTGGAGCAGGTGGAGCGATTGTAGAGCACGTGGAGCATGTGGAGCGATTGTAGAGCATGTGGAGCGATTATGGAGCAGGTAGACAGATTGTAGAGCAGGTGGAGAAATTGTGGAGCAGGTGGAGCATGAAGAGCGATTGTGGTGTATATATAGAGATTGTGAAGCGATTGTGGTGTATATGGAGAGATTGTGGAGCGATTGTGGAGCATGTGGAGCGATTGTAGAGCATGCGGAGCGATTGTGGAGCAGGTGGAGCGATTGTGGAGCAGGTGGAGCGATTGTGCAGCAGGTGAAGCAATTGTGTAGCATGTGGTGCGATTATGAAGCTGGTGGAGCGAATATGGAGAATGTGGGACGATTGAGGAGTGATTGACTCCTGCCGACTGACCACTTCCACAGGAAGAAGAAACTGACTCATTCTGCAGGAGTGGAGATTACCTCCTGCAGACTGACTCCTGCATATGATGTCTCAGTGCCTGCACGTGATTGGCCAGCGGCAATCATGTGGTAACTTGGTGAAGTCATAGGGCTTACATATGAGCATATTATAAGCAGTTGGAGGTCAGCTGTGAAATTTAGTTTGACAGAAACTGGCGGAAAAGGTACATAATCTAAGCTTGGGAAAGAAATTATGAAACATTATGGTGACAAAGGTTGCGGGTCCAGTAACAGTACCTATTGCAGTACTGCCATCGACTCCTTCNGAAGCAATTGTGTAGCATGTGGTGCGATTATGAAGCTGGTGGAGCGAATATGGAGAATGTGGGACGATTGAGGAGCGATTTACTCCTGCCGACTGACCACTTCCACAGGAAGAAGAAACTGACTCATTCTGCAGGAGTGGAGACTACCTCCTGCAGACTGACTCCTGCATATGATGTCTCAGTGCCTGCACGTGATTGGCCAGCGGCAATCATGTGGTAACTTGGTGAAGTCATAGGGCTTACATATGAGCATATTATAAGCAGTTGGAGGTCAGCTGTGAAATTTAGTTTGACAGAAACTGGCCGAAAAGGTACATAATCTAAGCTTGGGAAAGCAATTATGAAACATTATGGTGACAAAGGTTGCGGGTCCAGTAACAGTACCTATTGCAGTACTGCCATCGACTCCTTCCAGCATGACGCTGACAGTGCCAGCGAATTCTTCGAATGTGTAGCCTACAGCAGTGCTGCAATCGATGAATTCGTCAAGGTTTCGTTATGTTACCGATACAAGATATTTGCCTACAGCCAAGGTGCAAGGAAGCATGAAAGAACTACTTGTGTGAAGGGACATTCCTGTGCTATGCCACGATTTGCCAGCTTCAAACGCCAGTTCAAAACAGGTGATAAGCTGAAGAGACATATCAAGAACTGTAAAGGTAGAGATCCTGCAGCTAAGAAACGCCTTGTACTAGCTGCTGGCAAAATCACATCGAATGGTGTCTACCTTAAAGAATCAGCATTTAAGGGAACTCTAAAAGATTGGGTGATTAGGAATAACTTTGCAGGTACAAAGAAACATCGACATACCTTGACCACATTAAGCAAACGATAATCAATAAATTAACAGAAGAAGTCTAAGGCTCCATAAAATATCATGTTTGGCTGGAGTGTACCTACGAAAAACCACAACCTTTGGACGAAGCCATTAGTCGGCGAGCATTCAAGACTGCGAACGTAGCGTTATACAATGTTGACAGCATTCCAGGGGCTGTATATGCCTTGAAAGAAAATCTTTGTCATGAAGTAGAAGAATATAAGGCCAAGGGTTCTGGTTGAACAGTAGCTAGCATAGACTGTGTTGAGCTGCGTATAAGCAGATTATATTCACTACGTGAGAAGTGAACATGCTTCTGTGAAGACACTATGTGAATGGCGTGGAGAATGTGAGGATTCTGTTCTTATGTTTGTAGTCTGAAGAATGTAAAATATAATTTCAATGAAAAAATGTTTCATTTCTTGCTGGTGTTTATTTACCTTGCCCTAGCAAACCTACTTCCCTGCTATAGAGAATTTAATAGCCATGGTTTTTATATATGTAACTACATGGTNTCGACATACCTTGACCACATTAAGCAAACGATAATCAATAAATTAACAGAAGAAGTCTAAGGCTCCATAAAATATAATGTTTGGCTGGAGTGTACCTACGCAAAACCACAACCTTTGGACGAAGCCATTAGTCGGCGAGCATTCAAGACTGCGAACGTAGCGTTATACAATGTTGACAGCATTCCAGGGGCTGTATATGCCTTGAAAGAAAATCTTTGTCATGAAGTAGAAGAATATAAGGCCAAGGGTTCTGGTTGAACAGTAGCTAGCATAGACTGTGTTGAGCTGCGTATAAGCAGATTATATTCACTACGTGAGAAGTGAACATGCTTCTGTGAAGACACTATGTGAATGGCGTGGAGAATGTGAGGATTCTGTTTTTATGTTTGTAGTCTGAAGAATGTAAAATATAATTTCAATGAAAAAATGTTTCATTTCTTGCTGGTGTTTATTAACCTTGCCCTAGCAAACCTACTTCCCTGCTATAGAGAATTTAATAGCCATGGTTTTTATATATGTAACTACATGGTNACCTTGCCCTAGCAAACCTACTTCCCTGCTATAGAGAATTTAATAGCCATGGTTTTTATATATGTAACTACATGGTGGTACTCTAGTTGAGCACGATAAAAATAATAAATGAAATGATGTGTGAAAATGTAATGATTTGAAAGTTAAATCTTAAATATTATTTTTGTTTTGGTCCATCACTGGGTGTGCGCAATCAACAATTTGGTATGAAAGGTATAATGTAGAAGTTAACTATACAGAAACAAAGAACGGATTGCTATCGCAATACATTTTTAGCAGGTTGAATGCAACAGACATGAAAACATTCTGTTGAAGTGGTAGACATTTAACCCTGAGATTAAGTGGGAGGGCCTGGCCTATACGGCGAAGAGAGGTCCTACATAAATTTCTACATGACTGGTGTTTTTTAATACACCACAGTTATTTTTCTTGTAAATGCAAATGAGGAACTAAATGGATTTCATGTATTTCAATGGCTAAAGGTCCCGACCATATGGCATAATCAAAGATTGTGGAAGTGTTGTAACCCAAGATGGTGGTTAGAAGGGACAGATTAATCAGCAAGTTTATAATCGAGGTGGATGGCCGAGCATGAATAAAATGTAAGATGGTGGGTGGAGCACAGGTGACTTAATCGTGGTGACAAAATTAAGACGGAATGACAGAGAATGAAAGGAAATGTAACTATGAAAAAAACTAATGAGAGAATGTTTTTTTCGTAAGCTCGCCTGGTGGCTAAATCGAGAGATCATAGACACATAAATAATGGAAATAGAATTCAATACGTCAGGCGCCGACAGCACCACCTATATTTTAAATAAATATAAACAAATATCGCTTCTACCTGGTGGCTAAATCGATATTTCGCCTAGTGACGAAATCGAAAATTAATACCCTAGTGCTACCTAGGTGGTAAAAAGTAAACAAATGACAAACGAATAAAACCAAATATGTCCGGTGGAGTGCATTCAACAGAATGATTATGGTTGAAGGGGGTGGAGACCTGCTTACTAATTAATTAATGAGAAACATATGTAGGGGAGGGAAAGGTTATGACAATGTGATTGATTGGAGGAGGGTCAGTTGTCTGCTGGACATGGTGCTGGGTAAACCTCCAGAAATAAGAGTTTGTTAAATACATTTTTAATAATCATTTTTAATAAGTTAATTATAAATAATAACTACATTTTTTATACAATTTTCAATACATTGTTTATAAATTTTTGCCATTTTTTTTTAAATTTTTNAGCAATTTTTTTTTTTAATTTTTGGGGTTTGTTGGAAATTTTTGGGTTCAAGGGGGAAAGTTATGGGGTCAAATATCAAGTTTAAGGTCACTTGTATCCAAAACTGTGGTTGGGTGACGTCATTACATTGCAGCCGAAAGACCGGAATGACCGAGCATGATGCCGGCTTCTGCTCCGGGCTCTGTTATAATAAAATATTAGGAATTTTAATTTTTTAAATTTTTTAATTTCTGGTTGAAAGTTTTGAGTTAGTGGTCTTGAGTCTTGAGTTTTCAGTCTTGTATCTTGAGTTTTGAGTCTCGAGCAAAGGGTCTCGAGTAAAGGGTCTCGAGTCTTGAGGCTTTAGTATTGGGTCTTGAGTTAAGTGTCAAGGCTTTTAAAAAAAATTTTTCAATGTTTTTAAAAATTATTTGGGATTTTTATTTATTTTTAATAATTTTTGGATATTTCAAAATAACTTTTTGGAATTTTTANGTTTTTGAAAATTTTTTTGAATGTTTTTAAAAATTATTTGGGATTTTTATTTATTTTTAATAATTTTTGGATATTTCAAAATAACTTTTTGGAATTTTTAATTTTTTGGAATTTTTTGGTATTTTTACATATTTTTAATAATTTTAAAATATATTATTGGAATGTTTTGGTTTGTTTTAATTGTTTGTGTTTAAGGTCATCCAAGGTCATGAGTACAGGGTAAAGGTTACCTGGAGCCAATATGGTGCTTGGTTGTCGTCACAACATGGCGGTCGATCGTCTCCGGCTCTAGCTAGACCTTGGACCCTGTGTATCGNTTTTTTAATTTTTTGGAATTTTTTGGTATTTTTACATATTTTTAATAATTTTAAAATATATTATTGGAATGTTTTGGTTTGTTTTAATTGTTTGTGTTTAAGGTCATCCAAGGTCATGAGTACAGGGTAAAGGTCACCTGGAGCCAATATGGTGCTTGGTTGTCGTCACAACATGGCGGTCGATCGTCTCCGGCTCTAGCTAGACCTTGGACCCTGTGTATCGATTTGGCATACCCTATGTCTATAAAACTAATATGGCCGCCACTGCTCTACCTTCGAAAACGATCCCTCCAAATCCTTCTGATGG
Source organism: Clitarchus hookeri (assembly GCA_002778355.1). Lineage (NCBI taxonomy): Eukaryota > Metazoa > Arthropoda > Insecta > Phasmatodea > Phasmatidae > Clitarchus > Clitarchus hookeri. Next base: position 103,416 of record NQII01005775.1, read on the forward strand.
ATCGAAAAGTGCCTTTCGGGGGATGGTTTTCGCAACAAGGGGATCGGTGGTTTTTAAGGGAAAAATGGAACATCTTAATGGAAAAAGTAAAATTTTAAGAGAAAAAAGAAAATTTTAATGAAATAAATATTTTTGAGGGAAATTTGGTTTATGTTGAGGGGAAAAAGGGAAATTTCGAGAAGAAGGGATGTTTCTAGTATTAAAGGGAAATTCGAAGATGGCAGTGGTCGGCTCCGCCTCCGGTCCTCCTTTCTCTTTCCATCAACTCATCTATTTGCTACTACTAACGTGTTTTGTTGTTTCCTAAATATGCCACTTATCACAAGCGTTTTATACTTGCGTTAACATGAAAGTATCTTTTATCTTGTTCACTCAATTTTTTTACACATATATATATATATATATATCAGTATTTCATTTATACTTTTTATGAATAAATACAGGGATAAAATAGGTACGTTAGTAATGCCTAGTAAGAAATAGTTATCATTCAAAAGATGATTACTCTTGAGTGCGTACAAATGCGGTGCGTTGTCTCTTTGTTATGATTTTCTAGTCTCGGTCAATCTTTGGTTGCATGAGGCGGAGGAATATTCTGGAAGTAGAACTTTTGCAGGGGTTTAGACAAGTTGGAGGTAATCGTGAACGGACAATAGTCGATAATCGGAGCGAATTGCATATTCTTTTATATCACAGTTGCCTCTGTTTTACAATATATATATATGTATACATATATATATATACATACATATAGAATGAATCAAAGCGACTATACAGACAATCAACAAAAGCAGCTGGACTGCGCGTTTTGTACCCGTTTTAAAAATTACAGTTGTTTATTTTCTTGATATTTGTGGAGAAATGTTGAGGTTGTAATAATCAGCACTTGTAAGAATTTATACTTTACGTGCGCATTAAATTTAAAATTTGAATAGGATTTCTGGGGCTTAAATGTCAAATTTTATTTTTCACCTATATTTATACCAAAAAGGTGTAAAAAAAACGGACACTGAAAGTGTGTAANTTAAATGTCAAATTTTATTTTTCACCTATATTTATACCAAAAAGGTGTAAAAAAAACGGACACTGAAAGTGTGTAAGTCGTTAACACTGCATTTATAAATATAGACAATTACCATGGCTGGGAACGCTGATGATTATGAGGTGCTTTGCTCGAATAGCGCGACAGTTTAGGTTTATTTTTATTTACTTTGCGTGTCAAAAGTCAGATGGAATGCAAAACTAATAAGTATAAGTTCGTCATGTTAGTATCACGTGTGCAAAGATTGCAGTCTCAAACAAGATATATAATATTTTTAAAATATAATCTTAAAGAACAGCCAAGTCTTAAGGTACTAGAATACTGAACGATACTTCGAATAACACATACTGCCTTTAAATTCACAAATTCATAAAATACCAGAATACACAAAATATGAGTCAGCTAAGCAATTTAAGCAAAAGTAATTGCAAATAAAATTGACATAAATGTCTTATACTTAAAACTTAAAAGGTTTCTACAAAATCACAAATAAAACAGTACGTACAAAAGCGTATCGTGTTTGGTAGGCAAGAATAATAACCCAAACTATAATGTTGAAAAAAATTACATAAGAATAAATATACCAGACGAAGAGCTTCTCGGATGAAATGTATGATTGTGGAACTCTCATTATTTAAATAACGATCAAATTACATGAGAAAAAGAATATATGTTATTCATACTAAAGTAAATGTCAGCATGTTTGAAATGTGGATGCTAAATTNAATTACATGAGAAAAAGAATATATGTTATTCATACTAAAGTAAATGTCAGCATGTTTGAAATGTGGATGCTAAATTTTTTTTGCAAAAAATAATTCAAATAAAAACAGTTTTTATATGAAGTTTTGTTACAACTTTCACGTAAAACAAAAATATATTTGCACACAAAACGATTGACAACTCATGGTAGGTAAATCCTACATACACTCATTTGCAAAAACAAATGTTACGCTGAAGGTACCATTACAGGGGTACGTAAATGGGTACAGGCATAGGACATNAATTACATGAGAAAAAGAATATATGTTATTCATACTAAAGTAAATGTCAGCATGTTTGAAATGTGGATGCTAAATGTTTTTTGCAAAAAATAATTCAAATAAAAACAGTTTTTATATGAAGTTTTGTTACAACTTTCACGTAAAACAAAAATATATTTGCACACAAAACGATTGACAACTCATGGTAGGTAAATCCTACATTCACTCATTTGCAAAAACAAATGTTACGCTGAAGGTACCATTACAGGGGTACGTAAATGGGTACAGGCATAGGACATNCACTCATTTGCAAAAACAAATGTTACGCTGAAGGTACCATTACAGGGGTACGTAAATGGGTACAGGCATAGGACATGGTACTATGAATACAGAAAACAACAAGTTATTTTAAAACACCAAAATTCGATTTCAGAGGTCTAACACTTCCAGGATGCACTTAGTATGGTGTTGGGCCACCCATAGCAAGGAGACAGGCGGCAGTACGTTCGATCATGGTGGCATACAAATATCGGATGTTCTCCTGAGGAAAATCCTACTACAACTGGCGCAATTGACACTCTAAATTGCCCGTAGTTACACTGGCCGAAGTTACCGTCCAATACGGTCCCAAACGTACTCGATGGGTAGAGGTCTGGGGAACTTTCTGGCCAATGAAGCATGTCGACATCACGGAGGCAGGCCAGAGATACCTTTGCTGTGTGAGGCCGGGCATCGTCCTGCTGGTAGATAAGGTTGTTAGGGTTGCACCAGGAAAAGGAGCGCACATGGTCACATAAGCTCCTGGAAGGGACGCCCGTGCCTTCAGGGTCTCTTCAATCACCACCATCGGGGTTCGGGAATAGATGCTGCTCGTTCCCGGAAGAATGTCACACGTTCTCGGCGATGCTCAGGTTGTAATGGTAGACGTAAGGGATGCCTGGACGGCAGATCTCGCTCTGCTAGCCTTCTGGAATACGGTGATCTGGTGGACACAAACGTATCCACGGCTACCGTGACGTGTCCCTGGATGGTTGCGCAGCGACGCCCGTCGAATACTTATAGCCTGTCGCACGTAGAAACAATTCCACCCTGCTGGTGACCCACCGGGGCCAACCCGAGCCTTCTCGACGAGTGTGTGTACCCTCCTGCTCCCACTACATCTAAAATTTACTTACAGTGTAAGCAGAATGGTTCAAGTGGCGAGCAATGGCCCAGAAATGTCCAACCCGCCTCTCGGAGGGTGACGATGTGGCCACTCTGAAACTCATCCAGATGGGCAAAGGCTTGTCGAATGCGTCGTTGAGCCTGCTGCGTGTTCACTGAAGTTGTCTTTGTTGCTTTAACTGCTGCTAAGGCCTCAACGGGTGTCTTGCAGCTATGAATGATGTCAGGACATGTATGCCCTCTGGTGGCACATTCTCGCAAACACATCACATCAAATGCAAATGAGACACATGTCGGGCTTTGGCGATGCCGCGTGGCAACCTTCGTTGTACTAGCGCGATTCGTTCATAGTGATAATACTTTTTTTTTTTTGGCAAATGAGTGTACTTGTAACGCAAAGTGTAAAAAGGAAGAAGGAGTCGTTAAAACCTCCAGTAAAAGCATCCCATTTGCACCACCGCCGACGACAGAGGAGCGAGAAAGTCTGAGAGAAAAAAGCCTTAAAATTAAATGTAATTAAGTCCGCCAGCTTTTCCTTTCTCTCGCCAGATAGCAGTAGGAACAGACCTAGGCTCCTGCGGCTATAATGGGGCAAGATGATAGGGTTTCAGGAAGGGATGGTGGAAGAGAGTGGCTGTGCTAAAAAGAAATAAAACGTGTCACTGGCTACAACCGTGGCTGCAAGGGGTGTAAAAGAAAGGACGAAGGGGCTCAAATAGGGAGTTTATTCCTGTACCTGGCTGGAAACTACTGGAAATAGGTTATGTATATTTTCTGCAACTAAGCAAGTCGCCAACTTAATTCATATATCTACATTTCGGTTCACCTACGATTCCAAGTTACATGACATATGACGCAACGAATGGATGCATTCTGTCTAAATGATTTCTCTCAAGAGTTAAGTATTATTTTGCTTAAGTGTACTGTACTACAGATATAACATTAACAGAAAGCGGAGGACTATTCGAACCATCTCTTCGGCACGTACAATAAACCGTGAGGACGGTTTTAACTATTGGTAATNAGAAAGCGGAGGACTATTCGAACCATCTCTTCGGCACGTACAATAAACCGTGAGGACGGTTTTAACTATTGGTAATATCGACAGTTTGAAATAAGCATGGATTTTCGAAGGGTTATTATAATAATTCCCGAAAAACAAAAAAATTATACACATAACTTGGATGGATGCAATAAACGTGGGTTTTTAAATAATATATTTTTAANGCATGGATTTTCGAAGGGTTATTATAATAATTCCCGAAAAACAAAAAAATTATACACATAACTTGGATGGATGCAATAAACGTGGGTTTTTAAATAATATTTTTTTTAATGTATCAACACTGGAGCTTTATGTCAATTTGTATTTCTAGATTACGAAGTTGTGTTGAGAACTTAAATCACTTTTTAATGCATTGCTGATAGTTTTGTACACTGCGTAAAAAAGTAAATGATTCCTTAAGTTATTGAAATATTTTGGTTCTTTATGATTTTGTCATTATATAGCAGACGTTCGACATTTTCTAAATGAACAAAAAGTTACCGATATAATTGATGGCTTGTCCTCCACAACAACATACGTGCAATCAATTCTGAAGATGTATTGAATGACTTGTTAAAGAATAGTCCAAGCATAAGGAATCTTACACCAAATCTCAGTGTGTCAGTGGAGAAGCTCCTGAGCTATGAGATAGATGTATAACAACACTTGCTGGTGGCACTACTACTAAAAATGGAGAAATACTATGTATAACGGGGCTACGGTGGTTGAACGGTTAGACTGCTCGCCTCCCACAAAGGCGAACCGGGTTCAACCCACGGCCGGGTCTCTCCGGATTTTCGCAAGTGGGAATAGTGCCGGACCATGCCGCTGTTCGGCGGGTTTTCTCGGTGATCTCCCGTTTCCCCCGCCACTGCATTTTAGGTGCTGCTTCATTCACACCTCATTTCACCCTCATCAGCTTTGACGTCCTCGTGGTTAAGAGTCGCCCAAATCTCTCTGCTGAATTATTTAAAATATTTTCATGTCGCCTTCAATGGTATTCTTTACGAGATTCGGCGGATAAGGTACAGAGATATGTTTAAGTATATNGCCGGGTCTCTCTGGATTTTCGCAAGTGGGAATAGTGCCGGACCATGCCGCTGTTCGGCGGGTTTTCTCGGTGATTTCCCGTTTCCCCCGCCACTGCATTTTAGGTGCTGCTTCATTCACACCTCATTTCACCCTCATCAGCTTTGACGTCCTCGTGGTTAAGAGTCGCCCAAATCTCTCTGCTGAATTATTTATANCGTGGTTAAGAGTCGCCCAAATCTCTCTGCTGAATTATTTATAATATTTTCATGTCGCCTTCAATGGTATTCTTTACGAGATTCGGCGGATAAGGTACAGAGATATGTTTAAGTATATTGTGTGTACTTCGATATTTGCCAACATGGCAAATTAAAGTTATTAATTACAATAGACTTTGCGACGAGGGATGTGCTTCGCGTAATTTTTCGCGAAATGCGTCGTGGCATGAGATTTTTCGAGACTCGCGACTTTCTCTACGGCATTATTCGCGATGTACGATATATTTTGCGATTACATTGGCAATATCGTTCGCAATGTCTGATGTATTTTTGTAAAGTTCTTCGCAAATTACAACACACGGCATGTTCCGATAATCACGAACTACCCACGATGTAATTTGCGACTTTAGATGTTTCCAGACTTGCGATACAATTGGCAATGTGCCTCGCAATTTGATTCGCGTCGTGCAATGCGTTTCGCGCGGTTTTTTGCAAATCGATTCGCAGCGAGATTGACGTTGTGTTGCGAGTGCCGACGCTGGTCGACATGTGCCGCTGCTATGGTTCGCCACTTGAGCACACGCTCCGTCTTATGGTATAAGTAGGTACTGGAAAATATCTTAGGAGAAGCTAGACTCTAAGCACATGCAAATTTCCGTCACGTTTGCAACTGTATCACAGTTTGCTAGACACGCCCAGGCGGACTTTGAGCCAATAACATCTCCTGCAAGGAAGCAAGCACATATTCCAGCGCAATCTGGTCTCAGGTAAAACTGGCTGCGCGCTGGGGCAGCAGCCACCGAGCAGTAATCTGTAGAGACATTGAAAATTCGCGTTGTATTTTGGCGACAAGTTGTATTTTAAGCGTGTTAATTGCAATACTTTTTCCATTGGCCCATACTTCATTTGACACGTTGTGATGGTGTGCCCGAATGATGTGCAATCTTGTCAGAAGTGGAATGTCTTCACACTTGGAAAGCAGCCAATGAACTAGCGAAACCGGGTCCGATATTCACAGGCTTGTGAAATCTATCGCGATGTCTAAGAATAACGGGAACTGTGCATGTTCCTAGTAATGTGTTGATCGGAAATACATAGTACAGTGAGGTCTATCTGTCCTACGGGTTCTCTAAGACGCGAAATTCTCCTGTCCCTTGTTGTTACCTCACAACCGTACAATGACACAATACACCACGGACACCTCAGAAGGATAACACCCAGCCCTCTGTTTCCTTAGGGAGGACGGCAACAAGGGATGGGGTGTCCAAAAGGGAGGGGACAGAGGCACCGATTTTAACCTAAAACGAGAGACCTGAAAAATTCGCGTTTTCCATTCGGGACAAGCTAGAATTCGAAACTCCCGTAAGTTTGTATTGCTAATGCTATTTGTTTCATCCGTTTAATTAAACCTTCTGGACAAATCTAAGCCAATAATAAATATACAGTAAAATGCAGACTGAATCACCGTCTTCCGCTAATACAACAAGCAACCAATGAACAGTGATATCTGCATGATTTTGCATACGAAAATGGATTATAGCCTACAGGTAATTGAATTCGCGAATTTTTCAGATCTCTACCTATAACTAGAGACCTGAAAATTTCGCGAGTTCAATGACCTGCAGGCTAGACGGCACAGTTGTAAGTACAAATATGCCGATTTTAACTGCACGTTAGTTGTCTGCTGTCACAGTGGAAGGCGACGATTAGGCCGGCGTTCTACAGGAGGTGTCGAACACCGTGTGGACCAATAGCTAAGGTTATTTTAACACGCGTGTTTTGAATTCTGGCTTGTCTCAAAATGAATCCGCGAATTCTTTAGGTCTCTACCTATAACGTAAGATGTGATCATTTCCTCTTCTTAATTCTGTTCTGAAGTCCTGTTAATTTTTTTTTGTGTGATAACTTTGATTAAATAATTAGAACAATGACAACAACTCGAATGGCCATATGGCTAACTGGGGTCAAGTATAATACTACTTGATGAGAAGTGACAGCAGGGACACTCACACATGACGCGCAGAGGGACGTCGCCGCTGACACCCCTGCCTTCCGCGTTGTCGGCGGAGCAGCTGTAGCGGCCGGCGGACGCCTTGGACACCCCTTGCAGCACGAGGCTCTGGTCGCTCATGATCGCCCCGGCGGTGACATTGTGCTGCACTTCCTCGCCCTGGCAAACAATCACAGGGGGAAAACTAGCAGCTGTGGCCAACCCACGGCCCGCGGGATTATTTGCGAAAAAACGAACGGTCATAGTAAGACATTTCGAAAGAAAGATTAACGTGTATGAAATTCTTCTATAATTAATATACAGTATGATTCTAAAATCATGGGATGAACATTTAGGGGTGGTAGAACTCACTAAAACAAACAATTATTACATAGGAATACATGGGCGGAAGTGACGCGTTGAGGCACAAACACACAAACATAACACATTAACGGAAACATAAAATGTTCATTAGCAGCATACTTAACGAGTGATTCCGTACAGAAAATGTTAAAGCAGTTGCTGGAAATGCATCCACCAACAGGCACGCATGCTTGGCGACCTCTACATATGGCGTGATTGGCTGACAATGGTGGCGTGCGTGAAATACCCGGTGTATTTGAATCTGTTCGCCAATCACTCCACCGACGCTACCAAGCTTGCATTGCTGTCGGTGGTAGCAATTTTGAGTAATTATTATAATAATTTCTGTAACAAGGCATTTAGCGGCGACGTTGTAAATAAACACTGTGTTGCATTTCATGTGTTATTTTTGTGTTTGTGGCTCAACCCGTCACTTCCGCCCATATATTCCTTTAAAATAATTGTTTATTTTAGTGAGCTCTACCACCCCTCAATGTTTGTCCTATCATTTTAGAGTCATCCTGTATAGGTTGAAGCTAAAACGAATTTTGTGACTTTTCAACCTTGGAACTGTATATTTAGNTTAGCGGCGACGTTGTAAATAAACACTGTGTTGCATTTCATGTGTTATTTTTGTGTTTGTGGCTCAACGCGTCACTTCCGCCCATATATTCCTTTAAAATAATTGTTTATTTTAGTGAGCTCTACCACCCCTCAATGTTTGTCCTATCATTTTAGAGTCATCCTGTATAGGTTGAAGCTAAAACGAATTTTGTGACTTTTCAACCTTGGAACTGTATATTTAGTTTAAATTCAACCTGTATTTAATGTGATGAAATATTACCGCATGTCAACATAAAAAATGAATCAAACGTATTTTTTTTTTAAAGTCAAAGTATTTGAGGTTATTGTGATTTTTANAAATTCAACCTGTATTTAATGTGATGAAATATTACCGCATGTCAACATAAAAAATGAATCAAACGTATTTTTTTTTAAAGTCAAAGTATTTGAGGTTATTGTGATTTTTACACTTACGGGCCGTGGACAAGTCCACAATAAGAAACACAACGCTCTGAAAAAAAAAAGTTTGGACACCACTCTCCTATAGCCTTAAGAAACTAAAAAAATAACTCACTATATCTGGTCCACGGTCAAACGAGTAGTTTCGAAAAAGAATCTTCATAAAGTCCATGCCCATTTCAGAAATTATTTCAACAAACACACTGTCCGGCATGTTCTCCGTAAGGTTGGCAGATATGTGTGATTAAGTTGTTTTGTGACTCAGGGTTGTACCAAAACAGTGATATGTAACCCAGTCAACACTGAGTTTATTTCCCTTAGTTTAATTTCGTTTTATGCGCTCGANGTACCAAAACAGTGATATGTAACCCAGTCAACACTGAGTTTATTTCCCTTAGTTTAATTTCGTTTTATGCGCTCGATAGTAACCATTTGCATTTTAGTAAAGATACGTCCCAAAAAAATTTACATCTGCACTTTATATAGATTCTTGAATCAATCGATTGGACCCACTGCAATATTAATTTTACATGTCGTGAAAGTACACCAAAAAGGCATAAAAATAAATCATAAAAGGGGCTTTCGTGAGTACTCCAATAATCGTGCACTACATATTTGTACCATACACTTATCAATTTATTCGCATTACGTGTGAGGCAAATTGCCCTCGCATGATTAATGCGAAGGCCATCTGGCTCATATGTGTCACAAATAAGCGGAATGGCCACAATGGTTAGAGCATCGCGACTGATCTAATGGCACCACTTAATTGTGAACAAATTCACAGATTTTACGTATCTTCATCCCGTTCAGTACGACTTGCGTAACACGTACCTACATGGACGGGCGAGAAGGGTTGTGTAATCAGCAAATATTTACAGTATGACCCACCTCCGATTTTCAGTTGACGCACAACGCGGTAAATTAACTTTTGAAATACAAAATACGCAACAGGCATTTGATAATCTGTCCATCCGACGCAACACGAAGACTTATAAAATATGTGGTACCACTCCGTGAGAGCGAAACGGCATGTAAAGCGGAACATTGAAGAACTACTTGCGGACAGTTGAGGTGAGGAATTTGCATAATTCACATTACTACCACGACATCCGCGCGCACCTGATCACACAGAGTCGGAGTTGAGTGACGTCATCGTCTCTACAGCAGCTTGCGGTTACACCTCAAAACATTGCGATCGAAATTATTGCAAAAAACACATTCATAAGAATAAATGAAAACAACTACCGAAGAGACTATAGACTCTTTAAATTAGAATCTCAAGTGGAGGTACAGCACTTGTAGTAATGTGATCAAGTAACAAACGTTCTCATAACATTATCATTCAATTCGAAGCAACGGAACATAACAAAGTGTCATTAAAAGTACTCCAGGAAGCCAGGACACAACCAGCAATACGCCTTAAAGGATGTTATAAGTCGGCGAGTGAAGAATTTGAGCGGCTCTTAACAGCGAGGTGTTGAGAGCCGAATGAGGGTGATTGAGGTGAGTATGGATCAGCGCCGGAATGAAAGGGCTCGGGGGGACACGGGAGATTCCCGAGAAAACCTGCCGACCAGCGGCGTCGTCTGGCACGATTCCCACACGCGAAAATCCGAGAGCGACCCGGGTGGGGATTGAACCCNCTGCCGACCAGCGGCGTCGTCTGGCACGATTCCCACACGCGAAAATCCGAGAGCGACCCGGGTGGGGATTGAACCCAGTTCGCCTTGGTGGAAGGCGAGCAGTCTAACCGCTCAGCCACCTGCGGCCCCGATCTTATAGAACTTTTGCAAAAGATGACGCCAAATAACTCGCAGTTAAACGTTCTTTAGTTGAACACAGCAGATATCGTCAAGCACCATGTTTATTACGTGGACCCGAGATGCAATTTCTTTCGTACACGGATGTATCTGTAGGTTCATAAGATGAAAAAACCACGTTCCAGAAATTAAAATTGTAACCAATAGTCCAGTACTGAAAGAATATTATCTTCTTCCACTATGGAGAATTCCACGTGCCATATCGGTCCGTAGTAGGTACGCAGAAGACTTTGATCTCCTAGACGAAAATAAAATNTATGGAGAATTCCACGTGCCATATCGGTCCGTAGTAGGTACGCAGAAGACTTTGATCTCCTAGACGAAAATAAAATATGGCGTTTTAAAAACCTCTGATCCGAAACGTTAATTTGACTCCTGACCTGGAACCTTGAAAGCAAAACACGGCATATACACAAACAGGCCTCTTGGTTATACCATATTCATAATCTGCACGAACGGTCAGTGGCTATCCCACCGAAACAGATGCTACATCATGGAAAATACCTCAAAAAGTTCCTTGCCTTCTTCCACGGCGCCTACATCCAATGCATCCTCATCAACGTCTCTTGCCAGGTTTTTCACGTCAACGCATCCGCTAGTCAGAGCTAACCAAGAAATAGAGTAGCATATCGCAGTTCGCCTCCAGTCTGCCTATTTAACTCGTTCGGTCACCCTGTCCGCGATAGTCGACACGTTGCACGTTAAAGNGCAGTTCGCCTCCAGTCTGCCTATTTAACTCGTTCGGTCACCCTGTCCGCGATAGTCGACACGTTGCACGTTAAATATATTTAGGACCCTACCTGTACACCCATTATTTCTAGTAGCTAATCTCAACTGTGTACGGTTCTTCACCTCTTTGACACGAAAGTTTAATGCCGGTATCATCGAGCACACAGTACGTTGTTCACCGGGCTGTAAGAAAAATGCTGAACACACGTACAGTGATGACCAAAAGAAAAATTACGTGGTTGCAAAATATGAACTCGGAAATTGATGTGTGGCCGAACGGGCACTAAACGATTCCTTTTACTGACCTCCTGCGTAGGTCTCTGAATAATCTAATGAAGCAGTTTTCTCTCGAAGAAATTAAAGAATTATTCACCACACCACATGACGAAACAGTTGCGATTCACCCAGATGTGAGTGAACTTTACGTTGAAGCTCATAGGAATGTAAGTCAGAGAAAGTTGCAGTGTGTATATCCGCCGTGCACCCAGCATCGCGAAAACCTCACTACAGTCGTTAAAAAAACTACGAGTCAAGAATATACGAGCAGTTTCTTAACATATATTTATTTTAGAAGGTAAAATAAAATTATTACCTAATCCAACACATCGGAACAAGAATGACCTTTTAAATAACAATTAGCCTTTAATTAAAAAAATACAGAAAGCATCTTACAATCAAATACATTTACATCATCATTCTAAACAACCAGGCTAGATACATTTATCGTAGAATATCTTCAAAGTCTGGAACACATTTTTTCGCATTAAAAGCAGAAATATCTGAGTTCGTTTACTTTCAATTAACTGTTCTAAAATAAAGTAATGGCTTCGTTTGAAAAAGCACTNAGCAGAAATATCTGAGTTCGTTTACTTTCAATTAACTGTTCTAAAATAAAGTAATGGCTTCGTTTGAAAAAGCACTATCGATACCAGAAGATCGATGGTTGCAAGGCTCTTGACAGGACACATGCAGCTGACAAACGTATAGAGAGAGAGAGAGAGGAGAGAGAGAGAGACGGGTATTTCCTTTGGTCAGTTTCGTGTAGCCACATAATCTAGGTCTACGAACGTTGAGCCTTCAATCAATATTTCAATTGTGGGTACGAGGAAGTTATTTATCGAAAGTACCACAATATAAGAACATAAAAAATCAACATCTCACACATTGCAGCTCACTGCCAAATTGATGCTAATCAGTAGAGTTGGAATAATAAAATGAGAAATGTTATTCCCAGAAACAAAACCCAAATCAAGCATTTCATCTTCAAACTCAGTGTGACACAATTTTACCATACCCTACTGATTTTACGATATTTAAACAGTGTATGTTTAGTATCACCGTATAACCATACTTGCATGAATAAAACCCCCAACCTCGTCAATTTACAAAAAAGAATATTGTAAATAACTAGTTATCTGCAAAAATTGTGATTAATATGAATTTGCCGTGGATGTATACTAGGTTATCGCAAAATATTTCCCAGCAAGTAATAAAGTTTAGTAATTAATTTTACCTTTTACCTATCAATTTAATTAATACTTCATATTAACTATGAAGAACCCGATGTACTGGTACTTGTGTAGTGCGATTGTGTTAAGGATATTAAACCCTGTCCTTGAAACATAATGCTAACCCAAAAGCTCATACAGCATTTCATCCTACATTAAACCATAAATATTCATAATAATTACTTATTTTGCTTTAATAATTTGGCTTTCCATATGATAATTTAAAATTGTTTAATTAGTTTGATGACTATGCCGAAGTGTTGTTAGGGCAAACCACATAAAAAAAAATTATCTGTCCTTATATGACAAAATTCGCACGGCTGTGCATTTATTGTTTTGCAAGTGTTTATCGGAATCCTACAAGAAAACTGCAAACTAGAAACGATGAATAATTCAATAAAAAACAGTAAACAGAACATGATTGATTTGATATCATGCTATACACGAAAAGAGAACTTACATAATTGGAACACAATAAATTCGTCACCTCTCGTCTGATATCCGGCCAGTAACGAGCGTTTTCCAGCCCAGTAAGTGACTTCCGGTGTGGTGATGACCTGCGGCTAGGGGGTAATTGGAAACCGAGAACACAAATAACTTGTGTTGCTGCAGGGGCGGATGTACACGCCTCATTCTCTTCAACGCCAGTAGGGGCCGCGGTGGTGCAGCGGTCAGACTTCTCGCTTCCCACCTAGGTATAACGGGTTCGATTCCCGGCCTCCCAACTAGGCGAAATGGGTTCGGTTCCCGGTGGGGCCGCTGCCGGATTTTCGCAGGTGGGAATCGTGCCGGCCGATGCTGCTGGCTGGCGGGTTTTCTCAGGGATCTCCCGTTTCCCCCCGCCCCTGAGGTGTAAGGTGAGTGACTTTCAATGGAGCACTGCACCCTACCGTATAAAATGCGGAACCCATTATATAGTAATACACGCACTGCCTAAATTGCCACAAAAATACATTTTCAGTTCGATTTGAAAGAACAACACATATATTTTATAACACTGTAGAATGTTTTCAAAGAACTATCTCATTTCAAATTTTAAAAAAAATCAGTCACTGTCAAAGTAGCAAACAACAAGCAGTTAACAATTTGCCAACTGTTGGCAGTGGTGGCAATCTTTCGCATTTACGACTGTATGGTTGAAAATCAGGTCAATTCAATAAAAGTGACGTTACCTATTTTTTTTAATCGTAATTTTAGTCGGTTCTTTCACGATGATGATTAGAATTCAACAGAAGGGCCAAAATTAGACCATAGAGAAAATGCTCACTATTACTTACTGCTGGGACAATATAAGCAACAATTTTAAGGGCCATACTGCTAAAAAAATATAAGCAGCAAGTTAATTGACTATTAATGGCATGCCGACTGTTGCTTTCTGCTGAGAACATAATAGCAGCTATCTTAAGGTACATTTATGGCGTACCAACTGTGCCATGCTACTGAAGAAACGTTTTCAGCAAGCTTATGAGCAATTTATGGCATGCCGACTGTTATTGATGGGGACAAATTAGCGATAATTTAATGAAACCAACTATATGTTGTGAAATAGCCCATAAATTTACTTCATTTCTTTATTCCATGCATATGTGAAGTAAAATTGTCATGTCGCATTACTAGTAATAGAAAAAAATAGTTTCTGGACAGAAAAACTGAAATAACTAAAATGAAAAATAAAATTATTTAATTTGCATTTTAAATACCGCCTGGAGGTATCCTGAAATAAAAATACTAGTATTTTAAATAAAACACACAAGCCCCGGTATTAACTCGTGATCAAATTATAAACTGTGTCTGTAGGTAAGTTACTAATGCAACGTTCATGTGCGAAAAGTATTCAGATTTACTTTAAAGTGGTGTACATGAATACGTAGTATGGTAGTTGACAGCATTCTAGACTGTAAAGTANAGTATTCAGATTTACTTTAAAGTGGTGTACATGAATACGTAGTATGGTAGTTGACAGCATTCTAGACTGTAAAGTAGTATGGTAGTTGACAGCATTCTAGACTGTAAAGTCAAGCATTGCGAGTACGATTCCGCACTCTTGGAAAGAAANGTAGTATGGTAGTTGACAGCATTCTAGACTGTAAAGTCAAGCATTGCGAGTACGATTCCGCACTCTTGGAAAGAAACTTACCGACTGAGAAATCTCGCTAACGATAGTATATTACGCGTTCTCTCTCTGCCTTTGTCCCCGCGTGAGCGAGTGGAAGTTATGATAGCGGCGGCGAGTCACAAGGGGTGTTTGGAAGGACAGGCGAGCGATAATCCTATACGCGCGTATCTTGCTGCGAAAAAAAATTTGCCGCGGCGATAAATAATTTATTGCTCGCGCGCTACTGAACTTCAGCAGGTTGAATTTCTGCATTTATCTAAAGAATGTTCTAGTTTAATACTGCCCTAGTTTCCGCGTGACTTGGGGTGCGGCGAACCTTCCAGGTCAAGGCCAGCGCCTATATAATCGCGATGGGCCTCCGAGCCAGGAGTTGAGGAGTGGATGAGTGGCTGGAGTTTTAGAGATAGACGACGAGCGAGAAGAACAACGAGCGGCTAGAGAAGTGACCAGCAGGAAGAAAATCTACGGCTGCGAGCATTGGTGCAGCGAATGGTGCGACTCGAAGGCTGGACAGTTGGACTGTATGCGTGAGTGGAAGACATTACAAATGATGGCAACATACAGACTGAAAGTGTGTTAATGACAAGTATAAGATAATTAACTATAAACAAAAAGAGGCTTTAAGAAAGACTTTAATTAGAGTTAAAATTGACAATAAATATTGCGCTCACTAATAAATAAAAGGAGTAATAGTGGAGATAGATAGTTAATGCTGTAAATAATAGCGGTGCAAATTAATATTAAAAACATTTAATTTTTTTTTTAAGACCTTTATCTATTACGATATCCGATACGTCCTTCAGGCATCTTGTAAAAGTATATAAGAAAATGGGAAGTATATAATTTTTACATGGATCAAACAAAACTATTTTTCGTTTCGAATATTCATGGTAAGCTGACCTCTGGGTTGTGAGCGGCAAATAGCTGGATTATACGAGTGCTCATTTGCTAGGCTGCAAGTGGCTTGCCAACAGTTGGCTGACGACAGTTGGTTAACATGCGAAATTTCCGAAGCAGTAAACCAGTTAACAATTGCTGCCAATCGCGGCATGCAACGAATACAGTTGGCTACGCAGAATCGGGCCGCTTATGGGTCAGATTGTATTTTGAATACATGGGAGTTTTCTGAACAGTGTCCCAGTTGAAGCCAACCGCACACATCAGTCAAGAAGCATCATGTGGTCCACGTGGCATCTGCGGGCGCATAATATGTGTGGGATGCTCGTGTACAGCAGATATGCCCAAGTGGGCCAAATGACTTTTGCTACTTGGATAAGTGTATGTTTAATACAAATTTGAGCATATTAAAATAAAAAAAGGNAGTGGGCCAAATGACTTTTGCTACTTGGATAAGTGTATGTTTAATACAAATTTGAGCATATTAAAATAAAAAAAGTTTAAGAAAGCACATTTTGCAAAAAAAAAATAAAAATAAAAAACCAAGCCCGTTATAATTATTATTCTTGTATGTAACCAAAATTAGTAATAATGTTTAGAAAATTTTTCAATATAATACGCTATAATAAATGTATTGTACTTATACAAGAAACATACTTGGAAACCCAGTTGCTAAGAAAATCCTTTGTAAAACTACAAACAGTTATCTTGTAAAATCTGCAAAACGTATATTTGTAATATTACAAACGATAGCCTTGTATTACAACTTACATTATTGTATATTGCACATAAAACTTTTGTTCTAGAAAACAAATGTGATGAATTAATAATAGAGAGTAATTAAAATAAATATTTCAAAACATAGTTTACGAATAAAAATGTTACACTTTACCAGCAGACGGTTAATAACCCTTCACCCTTTAACACAATACCAACTTGACTTACTAAATTTACACATATTTTCATATTATAGCCTACAAAATAATATAACGTTACTTGATTAAGAAAAAAAAACGGGTGCGTGTACTTATGTACGAGCGTTAGAAGTTATACTTCTTTGGCGTGACTAAAATACAATTTTATTACGTATGAAAATAATTTATGTAAGTAGGAAAACAATAAATTAACCGAAGAAAGACATTAAATACAATTAATAAAGGTTTGATTAAAGAACACAATTAGATACTTACAAAAATTTACCTTAAATACTTTTAAACACTTTCTTAATTTTTTTATACAAGTTTTGTCACTAACAAATTTTTCACGGTACAATGTAAGTAAAATAAATTAATATGATATATATATATATTCAATATGAATTACTTATACAAATTAAATGTTTTCCAATTTGCCTATTACATTAACTTATTTTCTGTCGGTTTTAAATATAACCACGTGCTATGCTGTGTACCTTGCGTTTGTTTAAAGCTAGACGATACGCGCATGCGCATTGGGTCATACCCCTACCACGTTCACTGTCGAATTTCGTTACACTGTGCCCGCGCAACTTCCGTTGCACACTAAACGTTTACCCTCAACGCGCCAAAAGAAGTATAACTTCAAAATATATATACTTGTTTCACTTAAAGGGTTATTTGGTTGAGTTCGAGAGATTTGGATGGCTCTTAACAACGAGTGTCTTGAGAGCCTATTTAAGAGTTCTGTGTAGCTAAGAAACAGTTAATGAGTAACACAGTTAAGTTTTATTGAAATAGTCGCTTTATTATGAATATTTGAGTTGTTTAAAGTGTTTTACGTTATTCAAATCTGCAATACATTTCTTTTTACATGCTACTTCACTTTACACCACCCATAGTTTTTGCACAAACAGCCATTTTCCTGCAGCTCGTGGATACGGGTCAGTATAGTACAAACATTTCTTGAGGTCTGTTACAAACAAGGTCCTTAATGTTTTACAAAGGAGTAGTTTTACAAGAGATACCTTTGTACTGTTACAAGCATTTGTAAAATTACAAACAATTTCTCAGTTAAAATTGTTTTTTTTTTACAGTGTAGGTTTTATGTACATCTATTTCAGCCACGACTGTTATAATTTTTAAAACTGAAATAAACATAAACTATACAAATTATTAAACATTTTTTATTATTAATACCTACATATCCTNGTTTTACAAAGGAGTAGTTTTACAAGAGATACCTTTGTACTGTTACAAGCATTTGTAAAATTACAAACAATTTCTGAGTTAAAATTGTTTTTTTTTTACAGTGTAGGTTTTATGTACATCTATTTCAGCCACGACTGTAANGTAGGTTTTATGTACATCTATTTCAGCCACGACTGTTATAATTTTTAAAACTGAAATAAACATAAACTATACAAATTATTAAACATTTTTTATTATTAATACCTACATATCCTTACATACAATGGTAGTTATTAATATGATTGCTCTAATTAAATGATTTTGTTGCAAAATTTATTTTCTGAAGTACTTAGAATGGAAAAACGCTTAAATTTTGATTTGAAACATTCCCATAATAGATGATTTCTTAAAAAGGTTTAAATGAATAAATTAAAGCCAAATGATTTACTGAAGTGCAGAATATAAACATTCTTCTATTACACGTGACATAAATAATTCTTATGTGATAATTTTGGTAGTGTGCGTAGCACTTTTTAATGAGATCTGCATGTTCTACAGCCGGGTGCAGTGCTCCACTGGAAACTTTCAGATTCGAACTTAAAATCTCGTTGACAGCAAGGTCACCAGAGGCGGAGGAACGGGGAAGGAATCGGCTATCGTCTGTGGTGAGTTTCCGGGAAACCGTTAAATGCCAGTGAACATGTGCCATCCTCCAAGTTTTCAGCAAACACACACTTCAACTAAAATTGTTTTTAATTTCGTAAAGGAGAGAACGAAATATCGACATTATATTATTGATGGCATTTTATCACGAAATGTTTCCTCAATTTGCCACCAGACTCGCTTCACGCGCATGAATGCATTCGCGGTATGAGCGCCTGTTGAGGGATCGCGTCGCTCGTTTGAGCGCGTAAGCCGTTAAAAGAAGTGTTTTGTTTTATTTGTATTTTTTTTTTTTTCGTCGTTTCATTTGGTAACGAAATGAACTGGTACCATAAATTAAGGATGAGGTATATCGATTTCCGTTCTCTGCCCACGACCGAAGCACTGACTCAGCCATGGCCAATAAAACTGTCAGTCGCATATTCAACAGCGATGAACGTGTTTGTTGGCATTTGAATTGCCAGCAGGTCCACCATTTTACCTGAATAAAAATACTTTTGCTTGCTTTTATGTAATTTAGTTTCACTTAACCTCGGACAGAGGAAACGTACAAAATGTACAAAATTAGCAAAGCACTGACGTGCATAAACCTCATATATTATCCACATTGTTTATGATAGTACTACTTTCAGAGGAGCAGTCCAATTTTATAACATTTAAAGTGGCTATGCGCAGCTCGCATGAACACTCTACCCAATTTTCCCTCTACTACTACTACAGCGGATGATCAGTGCAACCAACCGACACATGCCAACACTACCCTAGAACTCTGCTTGAATCGCAAACGATAAATATAAAGTTTCTTGCTTTACTTACTATGATAATGTAGGTAATGTATAAAGTACTTCGGTAAGTTATCGTTACAACCTGAGCCACGGTACTCATAAATTAAGTTGAAAAGTAAACCGGCGAAGTTAAACCCTTAAGCTTCAAGCTTCAGCAATTGCGGTCACAGAGGTATCGGCGAATTTCAGAATTACGTTGTGAAGCTGCACGTACGAGAGTGTCACAAGCGCCAAATATTAAGGCACTCGTATACCTCAAGGTATTTCCCGCATCAGAAGTGTAAAGCAAGAGATAACCAACACGCGCTTAAAGTACCCCACAGGCGCTACATGTTATAAACCTTGAGTTGACATGCTGTTTATCCGTCATTTTGCGTAAAACTTTAAGCGGTCACCATAAAATATTAATTTGTTTAAAATTTCTAGCAAAGTGTATTTTTATACATTTAGGATAAAACATTTTTAAATGCTGTTTCCAGCTATAAAGAAAAGGTTTAAAAAAATTTTTTTTCAATTTATTTAAGAGAGATGCCTTGAAAGTTGTATTGGGGAATTGNTGCCTTGAAAGTTGTATTCGGGATTCGAATGTTTCGTACGAAACAGACTGCGGCAATTTTCAAAAGCTTCATTTTAAACAGCATATTTCAAACACTTCGTGGCGTAGCTCGTGTGCTAGATATCCGTTTCATTTCTCGCTGTTCAGGCGATCGTCTACTGATCGCTTGAAATGGATTCCTGCGTGTTTGATGAAACTACGCTGCTCAAAAAAATTTTGAGGGAGATGATTTTGCTCAAATGTGGCATTTAAACTGGTAATTTTCAAATTGTGACAGTTATTTGGCCATGTTCCGACATGCTGTCTAAAGACAAACAGAATATGAAATTAACCATCATATCTATTCCCTATACGATATTGTAAAATGTATTGTGCTATGTCGAATACTAAAGTAGCAGATCAATGAGGCACGTAGTCTTACACCGAATTCAAGTGTCTGCAAATGACAAGCTCATGCTCGTAGAGCTTGTGTACTCGGTCCAAATGTGGTACATAATTGAAGGCGGAAACTGATCGTGCAATCGCACTGTTTCCGGAAGGGTGGACTATTCGTGCAGTGGATTCAGAACTCAATGCGGCACAATCTATTGTTGGTATAGCGTAGAATCGATTAAGGGAAATACGGATGTACTCTAGGAGACCAGTCACAGGGTAGAAAGAGGAAACTGTAGGCCAGAGACGACCGATGTGTCGTCAACTGTGCGCTTTCAGTGGCGCAGTGCTTACTGTTCGGGACGACCAAAATGATCTGACGGCAGCAACTTGTGCAAATGCCAGTGATGAAAACCCCTCACAACATACTTAGAGAAGTAGGCTTATGGTCACGAAGTCCTCATAAAGGACAGCTATTAGCGCTTTGCGACAAGACAAATAGACTGAGCTTTGCACAGGCACAGCGGAACTGGCAACTCCGACAGTGGTGCAACGTGCTGTTCGCAGATGGATCGTGCATTCACCTAACGCAGTGTGATGGACGTCTGCGGGTGTGTCGTTGCCGGGGACATCAGTATACATACACAGAGGTCCAGGAACGGGACATGTTTGGTGCTGGGTCTGTCGTGGTGTGGGGTTGCATCGCTATCGACGACAGAATGGACCGTGTGATGATACGATACGGATTTACTGCTGCCAGGTGCACAGAGGAAATTGTACTCGATCACGCCATGCTCATTGCAGCGAAGATCAGGCCCCAGTTTTTGTTGCAGCAAGACAATTGAAGAGTGCATGCAGCAGCCCTCCACTAGAGTTACCCCACAGGAACTTTATATTAAAAACCATGGATTGCCCACTATGAGTTATTGCCTCAATGCTATTGAGCACATACGCGGCAAGCTAGACAAACGAGCCTGACGTCGACCTAGGGTCCCTCAGACAATACAAGAACTTGCTGATGCTCTCTTCGACGAATGGGAGAACATCCCGCAAGCGGAGGTGCCGTCACCAATCAGAAGTGTCCATCGAACGTATGAGGCTGTCATACGGGCATATGGCGGGAAAACCAGATAATGAAGGGTTTCCTTATGGGAAATTTAATATAAATGGGACTATAATTCCACTCTGGTTTAGGACAGAGTGTTTAATGTCCGCTAGCAGCATCCGTGTGTACGTTAAGACACAAACAATATGTGTACTACTGTTAGGTAAAGCTTTGAATGATCTACTGCCATATAATACATCACTGGGTACACAACTCTCGTAACAATATGTGTTCCAAATATTGTCCCTCTAATTGTTTTAAGCAGTTTATTGAACGTTCTCCAAACAGGTTCACCTACGAAAAGAAAGTACATTCCAAGCGATGACGGAATGGTACTTTCAAGACATTACGAAACTTGGAAAAATTATTTACACGCCCTCGAACGTAGAAAAAAGCTGCTTTTTTCAGATTGCTGCCCTTAAAAATATACGAACAGGATACATGCGAAATTACGATAGAGGCAAGCATTGGACTTTGCTGCACAGTCGTGTCCAATAAAATTATAGAGTCACCTTCTAAAGTCACGTACAGGCAAGTGGAGTAGAGTTGATACCGCTTTATACGGCAATCGGCGTCATCCGTAGCACTTCATCGATATTTGCCTCACTCGCACGAACGTACTCCTCCCTAGGTGACCGCCTTGATGCTCCCGCTTACCTGCCGCTCGAAATGCGATGCACAGTGTTGGAAATACTAGTTTTTCTACGAAACTATTAAACGTGCTTCCAATGTGATCATCTATGAAAATACCCACACTCACTTAAAACGAGGGCTTTTGAGTGCTTTCAAGATGTAACACACATTATAAAACATCATTTCAGAGTACTCCTGAAAGACCAAAAAACAGGGTTTCCGAAGTTTTGTGTCTCCAAAAATACGCGTCAGACACACACAAAACTACCCACAGATTTCCACCGATAAAATTATGTGATCACTGCTGAAAGTGGCAATGGTACAAGCAGTGCGACGAGAACATTGCGCGCCAGTTGAGAGCCCTGCGCGTAGCGGCGATGACGCACTTGACGCGCGTTGCAGTGCCGCCCTTGTCGCTCCCTCGCTGCTCAGGCCTCGAACGCGGTAAAGAGCTCCAGGTAGGATTTGACGTCGCCGCGAGACACTTCGCGTAGTGCACCCCCTCTCTACTAGCACTTTTATCCTATGATAATAAAGAGCATGATTCCTATCCTCTGTCTCCTGTAGCATTTTCTGTTAAACATGATAATGCACGAAGCAATTTTTTATTATTTCCTGTCGAAAGGGTTTTTACGGTGACTATGCCGGTTTTTCCCTTTCTCTTCAAACTATAGTTTAGCTATAAGTACACTTAGGGAGGTTGTCATGGCCACAATCTGGCCATGGCAGCCCAATACCTCTTTGCCGTGATGCATGTCTCCTTGCATGATACTCCCTTCCTTGTAGGCGTATGGGGCTTAGCCCTGAGACGCACTTAACTCCCGTCCCTACCGCGGGCTCATATAACACTTAGTTTTAGAGTAGTTAGTTAAAAAAAAATGCGTAGCGCGGACATGCTCGATGACTCCAGCCGCGGTCTGTCCACAGGCGGGCCATGACGTGGCGGAGCGAAGCAGCCAGCCGGGGCGCAGAGTTGATGAACAATTCACCAGCGCAAGCGCGCGCTCCGATGTGCTTCGCTCGCGCGAGCAGTGACAGATGTAGCGTGAAATGTGTGGGGGCCACACACGTCCGGTCGATGTGCGTGGACGGGCGAACAACAGTGGTTTCCGCTTCGTGACGTCCAACCGAGCCGAGGTGCGCGCGCGTGTTTACGGCCCTTAGTCATCGTTAGACTGTAACGGAATTAAACAGGCGAATTGAAGTCGTGCTCGAGCAGGCAGATCATATTACCAGATAGTCACCACACCGGATATCCTGTATGAGACAAAATTAAGACCTATTTCGTTGTTTGGTATATTACATCGAACAACTCTCCCCCCCTCCCCCTTCTCGCTCTCTCTCACTCTCTCTCTCCTCTCTCTATCACACTCTTTCTCTCTGTCAAACTTTACGAGCTCTAAAATAATGGTGGTTTAATTAAGTTAGTGCTTCAAATAGTAATAAAATAAGGAATTTGTATATACAACTAAATATTGTGTTCCTGGAGGGAATATATATATATATATAGCAAATTAATAGTAATTGCTGTGTATAATTAACAACTCTCAGTGTTGCAATTTAAAATTTCTAATTTAATACATTTCGGGACTTTAGTACAGAATAATGTTCTGAATTGATTTTAATTTTAACCATTGACGTTTTTTAAAGTTATTTTGTAGTGTTTTAAGTAAAACGTTTTAGGTATTCTCTCATGGGCGACAGTATCAGAACTGGCTAAAATAACGATATTATGATTGTGCTTTTTCACTAAAGAATAAATTTTTTTGTTGTAACAAATTACGGAGAGTTTTAATGGTCTGAAAAGGCAATGGCAACAATTACCAAATCTAAAAAAATGTCATAACTACGTCGGGCAAATATTTACACACTTGTCATGTTTGCCATATTTAGAACCGTTTCATAAATTTTACCTGAGGCAAACATAAATACTAGTNTATTTACACACTTGTCATGTTTGCCATATTTAGAACCGTTTCATAAATTTTACCTGAGGCAAACATAAATACTAGTAAACTCCTTGCTGCAGTTATTAAATATGTATTTCATTTTTTACTGGTGTGTTATCTGTGAAGGAGAGTAGAAATACACCACCGCTCGGGATTATTTTTATGTGTACTGTTATTCCCGAACTGTGCCTGTCTCACAACACACGCCCTCCCCCAAACCCTCCTCCCAACAAATTGTCTCGGACATTTAAAATCGGAATTTCTCTTCTCTTTGAAAATACTGAAAACTACAATGACAATAATGTGTGAGTAATCCATACATTAAAATTTGTTTGCAGCAATTATTCAATAGTATTTTATTTCCTATAAGTAGAATGATTATCTGCATCCGGGGACAGTGTATTTAAACGGGACGAAACTGGAACCTGGCACAGGCGCAGGCCGGCCGCCATGTTGTGACGTCACCCAAACGCCATGCTGGACCCAGGTTACCTTCGACCCATGACCAAGACCTTGATCTTATGTCCGTAGCCTTGAATGACCTTGAAACAAAAAAAATCCAAACAAATTGCAGGAGAAAAAGTAAAATAGCAAAAATTTGTAAAAATGTAAAAAAAAAAAATAAAAATTAAATTTAAAACAGTGATTTAAAGGTTTACTTGTACGAGGTCCGGGATTCAATGACAGGTGGACCAACTAAGCTCCCAACATGACCGGCCCTCGCCAGGTTGATTAGTATCTATCTCGTCGGCCATGTTATATGTCGGTGACCTGACTTTTGACCTTGACCCCGGTGGCCTTTNGGTTGATTAGTATCTATCTCGTCGGCCATGTTATATGTCGGTGACCTGACTTTTGACCTTGACCCCGGTGGCCTTTGAAACCTAAAAAAAAAAAACCAAAAATAAACTTAAATATTACAAAAAAAAATTTCAACATGTATATAAATTTATATACATTACTAAAAATTATTATTTAAAAAAGTACATTACCAGAGGTCCCACCAAAGCCAATCCTTGTAAACTTTATTGGTTATTTAATTTGTCAGATAATCACGTTCACTGTAGCAGTCAGTTACGAAAAAAAAATATTTTTTTAGGAGATATGGCCACGCATATGTACGACGTGTCATTTCAGCGCCAGTAGTGGTGGTGTCGAGAGGTGTCGGTTGGTACCTCGTGCAGTATTCATGAGTTAGCAGCCGTCAGTTGTACTTTGCTCTTCCTGTTACACTAGCTGTTGNGGTTGGTACCTCGTGCAGTATTCATGAGTTAGCAGCCGTCAGTTGTACTTTGCTCTTCCTGTTACACTAGCTGTTGAAGGCACGCGGTCGCCCGGAACCTGAACAGCTCGCTTGACCACAGTGGCTTCCATCTAGCTACGTTAAATATATTATTCCACACAGAGATCTCAACTTTCAATAAGTTGCAAAAAGAATTCACGAATGCATATTTATTTTATCATAGGAACTTCAATACGCTGAAAAAAAAAAGAAGAAACAGACGCTTTTATCTTCAGCCCATCCGAGAATACACAAGGGCACACTGACAGGAGGGTCCAGGTTCAACACTTGGGAACAATACACGCATTACCATACTGATTGAGGAAAAAAAATAGACATAATATACTGATGGATGAAAAATAAAACACTCTTTACACACATTCCTAACACCTTTATATCTTATAAAACACAATACCTTTAAAACAAAATTAAAGACAGCGCTTAGGGATAATACGATGTATAGAAGTTTCTTCACCTTCCATTCATAATCTGCTACACGCTAGCTTACAAGACTTGAAACATTTCAGACTTGAAACATATATTCTAGCATAAACATGTATTATTTTCNGCTACACGCTAGCTTACAAGACTTGAAACATTTCAGACTTGAAACATATATTCTAGCATAAACATGTATTATTTTCGATCATGCCTATATACAGTCACATAAAATGTTAAACAGTATAAAGTTAGAAAAATTGTAAATGCTTAACACCTTACACCAAAGTCAATATTGTAATAATCTACAGGAAAAAATAAACCTCACATGCAAGTTGCCACAGGAAAATAATTCGCTTTAATTCGTAAACAATGCACATTAAAGTTATCCCCGGAAGGACCCTACAAGAGGAGTTGAAAAAACTTCTGACTGACTCTCTTATCGCATCCTGCCCGGTAATAAATTTTTTTTAATGTGAAAATATATTTCGTCCTCGTATTATCTTCGCTCAGTGTGAAGCAGACAACTGACTACTGGCATGTGACTCCTCACAAAATGGACCCCTAAATGACCGAAAATGACCCATAATGACTCATAAATAACCCCTGAAGACCCATAATGACCCATTATGACCCATAATGACACATAATGACACCTAATGACCCATAAAAACCCATAATGACTCATTATGACCCATCATGACCCATAAATAACCCATTATATCCCATATATGACCCATAGTGTCCTATTAATGATCCATAATGGCCTGCAAATAATCCCTTAAAACCCATAATTACTAATAAATGACTCATAAATGACCCACGATACATAGTGACCTGTAATGCCCAATGACCCATAATGACCCATACATGACTCCTTATTGTGGTGCATGCAGTGCTAATTGTGGTGCATGCAGTGCTAACTGTGGTGCCTCCGTTGCTAACTGTGGTTTGTGCGGTGCTAACTGTGGTGCGTTTGGTGTTAAGTGCGGTGCATGTGGGTCGCAAGTTAAAATAAATTTCCCCTTATTTTAAAATAAAATTTTGTAGTCCTACCACCATAGCTGAATGGTAAACATTTAAATTAATAATTACTCTTTAAAAAATATATATCTCGGTCCCTTGGTATATTTAATCACTTCCTGTGTAAACCGTATTTGCACGTTGCTCAAAAAGTGCTCAGAACTACAGCAGGCCCCCACCATGCTTCCCAATTGGTCGTTGCGTGACTTGAAATTCGTACAAATTGTCAGCTGAGGGAAACAAGGAAAATGGTTAAAAAATCTCATACAAGCCTTGTGAATTTGCTGTGTAAGATTCAGAGTGCTTCTCCTCTACTGTCGTCTAGAGTCTTTCAACAAGTTAATTCGGGTCTTCGAGAAATAGGTAAANGATTCAGAGTGCTTCTCCTCTACTGTCGTCTAGAGTCTTTCAACAAGTTAATTCGGGTCTTCGAGAAATAGGTAAAAGGTATTCTTGGCATCTTCTGCCTTCTTCACGTCGGTTGTTGCAGCAAATGTGTTGGAGGGGTGTGTTAGTGCATCAAGAAAATCGCCATCATCATCATCTTCCGCACTATAACTATCTTCATGTTCATTTTCATCAAGGCGCTCTTCATGGTCATCTTCACCTCCTGTTTTGTATTCTATATTATATTTGCTTTTCTTTGTAGCAGGAGTTCTAGGGCTCATCAGTATTTAGAGCCGACGAACATTTATTTTTAAGTTCATAGACTTCACACGAAAGTCTTGCAAGTGTACATTCCAAACAACCCGGTTCTACCGCTCTCATTCCGTCTTTAGCGTTAACTGCCTCAACATAATCGCTTGTCAAATTGGTGCCCATCAATGTATCAAGGTATTGTCGACAACACTTGCTGACTCCCAGTAGACCAATCCTTGCAGATCTCAGTTTGTTCTTTCAAAGTATCATCTTGCACCAACTGCATGGGACCAATGTCATTATGCTTCATCGCACGAAAAGGACTCTCCGTAGAGACCGTTTTCTCATGCTGACGAGCATTTTGATCNTTCATCGCACGAAAAGGACTCTCCGTAGAGACCGTTTTCTCATGCTGACGAGCATTTTGATCATAGGTGAAAACTCGATCGCAGAATCGGCACTGGCGACAACCAGTTAGCGATGATGCAGGTCGCGGCTCCATGATCGTTAGGGTCAAAGGCAGGCCATCCTATTATATCTATTAATCTTCGTGGAATGACGAGAGAGCGCTTCCAAATCGATGTTCGCCTCATGGTGTCAGAACATCAACTGTAATATTTTTCTATATAAATGCGGTTTTTTTTTTTCAGTAAAGAGCCTAGCTTGTTCCCACACAATACCTGCCACCATGAAATTTATATGTAAAAAAGTATGTGAGCACTGTGACAAAAACCCACATACTCGTTCGCACACAGATACTTACTGCTCGCTCCTTCCAAGGTTCCGGGCGACCGCGTGCCTTCGACAGCTAGTGTAACAGGGAAGATCTAAGTACAACTTACGGCTGCCAACTCATGAATACTGCACGTGGTACCAACCCACACTTCTAGTCACCGACGCTGCTGGCGCTGAAACGACAAGTCGTACATATGCTACGTCCTATTCCTAAAAAAAAATTTCCCGCCAGTGACGGCAATATATTACGTCTCTCGGGGATGCCCTGCGACCGGATGTATTGGAATATCTGAACTTACCAGTGCGCTCTGGTCGGTGATACTGAAAGTAAATAGACAAGAGATATAGCAAGGAGCGAATGTGATTGATTGACCTATTAAAGAACCAATAAAAAATTGACTAGGCTCGGTCGTGTTGGAACCTCTGGAAATCTACGTTTTTAAATAATACATTTTAATAATTTGTAAAAAAAAATTCACTTATTTTTAATTTTTTTCATTTTTATGTAAATTTGTTAAAGTTTTTAGATTTTTTCGGTTCTTTGGGTGTTTAAGGTTACCGGTGTTAAGGTCAAAGGTCAAAGTCACCGACATATAATATGGCTGACGAGATGGACCCTGGTAAAACTGGCGAGGGCCGGTCATGTCGGAAGCTTACTCGATCCACCTGTCATCGAACCCTGGACCTCATCCACCTGTCATCGATCCCCAGACCTCCTGCATGTACATCTTTAAATACATTTTTTAAATATTTTAAATTTTTTAAGAATTTTAAATTTTTTATAAATTATCTTTTAATTTTATATATGTTCTGCTATTTTTTATATTTATTTTGTTTCAAGAGCATGAGGTCAAGGTTAAGTTCATGGGTCAAGGTCAAAGGTCACCTGGGTACATCATGGAGGTTGGGTGACGTCAAAACATGGCAGCCGGCCGGCGCCGGTGCTAGGTGCCAGTTTTGTCCAATTTAAATTACATTGTTCCCGGTGCAGATAATCAATCTACTGCTATATATTTAATCACTTTTTGTACTCTTAAAAGCACAAAATTAGTTAAAAATGTATTTTCTTATACGTAATAATAATTTATTTCTTTTTATGTGTAGTTCCTTGTGCAGTCACATTTCAGATAGAGGCAGGGACTTCCAAGAGCACCAAATTTTACTTCACTGAAGTTTGCTGAAATGCCACAGTTTTATAGGTCACCGATATTTTCGGTACGTTAATATATACAATTTCACCAAAGAACAAAGTGCATTGACTTGAGTGAAATGCACGATTCCTTTTCACGAGTTTAAAGACATACGGTATGCGTGCCCTTGGTTAGTTTATAGAGATCAGCTGAGAGACTTTAACCCAAACGTCCGCAGCTCAATTCCAGAAGTGGTTCGTCACATTCGTAGTGCGAGGGATTTCTGTGTATATTTCTTGACGTCATATGGTAGTCAATATTTGGTTCAGGGTCGCTGAAAATGACAGGTATCTGTAGGGGGGCCAGGTTCGCGAACTAATGCAAAATAATCTTAGAAAGACACTTATTTTCATTTGAAAATCTATTTTGATTATCAAGTAAGATAACTTTTCGGCAAAGGTGAATATCATAACATTGTATAAACAAAAACAACATTAAAAATAAGAATAAAACTAAAAGCAGGAATTTTTTTTATCTGACAAGTTTTCTGGGTCATAAATTCTGATAATATCCGACCTACAAGATGTTAAATAAAAGTCTTGTGAAGAGCTTTCGGTGCAAAGTTTCTTCCGAACATTTTTATTCTGTTCTTGACACTTCTTGCAGTCTCCATCCGTGTCCTTTTATCTCTCCGTTTCGTTTTGCCAATTATCTGTACTTCTATGATCGTTTCATGTATAAAATTTCTTCGCAAAATGTGCCCCAGAAAATTAGTTGTTCTCTTTCTGTAGTCGTAATTGTGCGTCTTTCCTTTATTTTAACTTTCTTTTTTACATTTTATTGCTAATGTTGTTGGCTTTTTTATTCTTTCCATTCTCTTAGCTACTGCAGCATTAAAAAAACTTTC
The DNA here is from genome assembly GCA_002778355.1 of Clitarchus hookeri. NCBI lineage: Eukaryota > Metazoa > Arthropoda > Insecta > Phasmatodea > Phasmatidae > Clitarchus > Clitarchus hookeri. The sequence continues at coordinate 133,668 of NQII01005775.1, forward strand.
AAAAATGTTATCTCCTTTCTTCCTTACTGCCTATATTTTAGATCCTTTTGTACCTCTACGCTACATGCAGATAACGTTACAAGTATTCGTTTCATTCAAAATTTACGTTTTGGATTGTAACACGACTGTATTACCAACCATTCCATTTTTTCATAAACATTTTTTAAAAGCAACGGCGCAATAAATACACGATACCTGACATTACAAAACGCAGGGTTATAATGCATTTCAACTTGAATGATTCTTTCCTGGTGCTGATTACTTCTACAAATACTTTCTCTGAAGATGTTTTTATTCGAATTTAATTTTTATGGCATGGTAGATTGCACCGCAATAAATGTACACATATGTACCGATTCATAAATATATCAAAATAAGTGTATCTCTCTGGCAAAATATTTGTTCTCGAAATTTTATTTATAAATTTTTTTATTCCCCACTTGTTTACGAAGTATTATTACGTTTATGGTTATTTTACATAGTAAATTAATTTTACATAGTAAAAGTGCAAAAACTGCTGCCTACACTGTAAAAAAAAAATTCCTTTAAATAACGGAAAAGTGCTGGTAAAAAATTATCCAGAGGTGTCCGTAAACTCTCCTTTAAAATTACGTGCACATTGATTTCCAAAAACGAAATCTCCGTAAATTCCACGGGAACTCGTTAAATTCATAGTCAGTTTTTTGTTACTTCAAGTTTAAAATAAAAAGAGATAATGAAGAAGTATTTCATTTTCATTATGTGGGTGCTCTGCTGCGTATAAAAAAAGATGTTTGAAAAATTAACATAATTTATACCCGAGTCCAAAAGGCGTGCGTCCGCGATTATAACCACTCACTACATCTCACACATGACGTCAGTGGTATAACTTTTGTATTTCTTATATATTCATGTAAGCAACTTTTTCAGTTCTTTTTAAAGTTTGGGTATTCTAAGTATTGCTTAATGTTAAAGAAGCCTGATATTACTTTTTAACGTTTGAAAGATTAGGTCTTAGTGGCGCAAATAATTTCAACTGCAGCAGAAACGATAATTTTCTGGTTACGGCGGAGAAGAACGCTTCGTGCAGACCCGCTATCGTTCGCTTACGAAACCCGACGCTACAGGAAATACGGAGAATTTCCGTAATTTTGTATTTACGGACCTAACTCCGATTTTCTGTCATTACGGATTGCTTTTCCGTATATTTACCGTACATTTGCGTAAAAGTTTCCGTAAATATACGGACATTTTTAACATTTTAGTCTTACTGCATTAATACATATACTGAAATTAATGTATCGTGTCACATTTCATGTTGATTAAAATTTTAAAGTGAGTTCAGTTTCTCAATATTATTTCTATCCGACTTTATTTCAACCGGCCGGTTATTAAATGGTTTTCTTGCCTAATAACTAAAACAAATTTTATATTTATTACTGCTGTAGATACGGAGACTAAGGCACATTTAACGAAAGGTCAAATGTTCATGGATCGGTGTTAGCTGTTTTAATTTATAAAAAATTGTATTTGAGCTCTTTGTCCTTTTTATTTTGACTACTTGTCTGGCGAATGTTCGAGACTTGTTCATGTCCTGCCGGGCATAACATTTAAGATATTCCTTAAATTTATCTCTCCTCTTTAAGTGGTAAGCATACCGCAGAAATTTTTTCAGAATTTTCTACATTCTGTATTGAAGTGGTTTATCGATTCATATGAATAGATCTGAGCAATATTTAAAAGGGAATAAAACCAAAATGTCACTTTTTCTCAGTTATAAGCTTGTTTGTAATATGCGTGACATTTTTTTGTAATTAGGGCTTCCTGAAAAACCTCAAAACTTAGCTTTTAGTGATAAGTTTTGGCTCATGCACCCTTAATAGTAAAAGTAGTGGAGCTAAATAAAAAAAGGCATTCTTTCCTATCTTCCACCATCGCCCAGAAAATAACAAATGTAAGAAGGCTTAAGAAACTATTATTTATTTCTTGTCGTGCCAGCCTTTTTTTGAAGAATCTTCTGAAAATCAATCTGTAATATAAAAAAAAAAAGTAGGAAAAATACACGGCTTCCGTAACCCCGTTCCGCTTAATGTTCAAGTTAAAATACATGCAAGAAGTGGCAAAGAAAATGTTATTAAAGACTTAAACTTTCTCAGTGTGCAGTTCACTACGAACTAGTTACCACGTATAGTAACTTTAGCGTGCATCGATACGAGCTTAGTAGTCTGGGCCGTGGAACGGCGAAGTTCGTTGCGGGCTCGTTGGAAACTCTTAGCTCCTCCTGCCGCCGCGTGTCGCAGTTGGATTTGTCTCGCACCTTAGTGCGGGGCTGTGCGGTTCTCGACTACGAGCGGGCGAGCTGTCGGATCCTCCCCTTTGTGCTTCCTGCATTATCGCCCCCCCCCTCCCCGTAGTACGCGGGAGATAACGAACGCACTTACGTCGTGCAGCCACGAAATCTTGTGTATCTTGGGGTTCGCCCTGATGCCGCACTGGAAGAAGACGTCGTCTCCTAGCTTGATGCCGTGCGGGTTCAGGGTCGAGCCAAGTTTCAGGCTCACAATTGGCTTATCTGGAACAAGATTTGCAAAATTTCCGTCACGCCAGGTGACGCCGAGGTAACAACACGCTAAAGCCGTTCGTAAGGTTGCTAGCGCCTGATAATGTGGGTCACTCAAGAAACTTTTCTCTGCAAGACGGCAAAGACTTTAAACCTGTGACGAACACACACACTACATAACGCTTCACAGGATTAAATACGAACGCGTCCTCAGTAATCAGATTTCTCTTTAGCAGAAACAATATTTACTGATATTTCCAGTGTATTTTCATGTAATCTTACAGAGAAATAGTGGAAAACCTATCAAAAATTGCCATTGAGAGCTAAACAAGAATAACTGGAAGCTTATGGATTATGCACATTCGCTGGTTATTTCTATAGATTTATATTGCATCGCGCTGTTCCAGGTATTGATAATATGTTAGTTATAGTCGTGCAACTAAACAAAAGGAGCTTAGAAATTAATTCCATGCGATTACCAGTTTTCTGACTAAAACGCCAAGTTAAATATTAAGTATTAATTTCTGTTATTACGGTTCAGAAAAAAAAATTGTGCCTGAATTAACGATGAAAACCGTAACTAAAATTTACAGATTCTGCCTACTTTGTGAGCAAATATGATACACTATTTCAGCGTGANAACGATGAAAACCGTAACTAAAATTTACAGATTCTGCCTACTTTGTGAGCAAATATGATACACTATTTCAGCGTGAGACTTTACGCTGTACAAAAACGTGCACATTTACAATGTAAGAAACAGCTTGACAGTAATGCATGACGCTGGCAAAATATTTCATATTTAAAATAGCTAAATTTATTATCTAGTATTGCTTTTTTATAATTTGTTTCTATCAATCCGTAGTGAGCTGCAGCTCACACTATAAATGTACAGAATATAATCAGTTAAATTATTCCTCGACTTCTATAAAACAACGAATTTCCTACTCTCAATCTAAAAAATTGAAAATGGCTCCATTAGAAAAAAGAGAATTACGTCGATCTAACACCCTTTTCCGATGGATCCCTGTGAACTCCACTGCCCAGAGGTACTGGTTCGAAGTAAATTAAAAATAATCGCGACTTTGACAAGTAGTTCACTTATTCAGGTTGAGTACATATTCGATCGTGAGCTTAAAGGGAGCCATGTTCCTTCCATTTTGATTTTTTTTTTTTTTACAAATATTTATAATAAAACTTTAAGACCGGCTAATAAAACCCAGGGCTTGACATGGCATAGAAGGATATTTAACAGCATTTTGAAGTTTCTACGGGTTTAGATATATCAGTATTTACCCATGTGAGAGAGAAATTATTAAATAGTAAGGAACCTTTTTATTATGGTTACAGGTTTGAAAAGAATCACGTGAGAAAAATAAGCTGGATTTCGAAACAACCAGTGGTGTGTGGTGAACTTTTGCAAGGCAAGCTGGTGCTTGGTCACTGCTGTACATTCCCGGTGCACGCAGCAGGAGCCAGTAACCACAGTGCAGCCTAGGGGAAACTGAATGCATTCCAACCACTCACAAGCGAGCAGGAAGGGACACATTACACGCGTCCTGTGGCTTCAGTCGCTTAACTACGTGTTAGTGGTGGAAGTGTAAACTAGCAAGCAACAGGGTACAGCACACAGCTAACGCCAGCTTCCTTTGCAACAGTTCTCCACACGCCATTCTCTGGGAAAGAAATTATTAAACAGTGAGGGAACCTTTTACATGGTTACAGGTGTGAAAGTATTCGCGTGAGAGAAATAAGTTGGATTTCGAAACCACTGTTATGTATCCTGTACATTGACGAGCTTGGTTTATGATTATCGAATCCGGATATTTATTTCTGGACAAATATATCCAAGATGGTGGGAATACCCCTGACTTAAGATGGCCGCCTGGGTAGGCCGCCAAACGGTGTGCAAAGCACCAGCAGAAAACTTTTTTTTATTAAAAACCGTCCAACGTGTCTGAGTAAGGTCTGATTGAGAAAAAAAAACCGTTACGCGTCTGTATACGTTTATCAGTTCCTCCATTTCACTCTAAAGCATGTTTTTGTGATAGTGAAAAAGGCTCAGACGGGTGTTTTCACGGTCATTTTTAGGTATGGACATTCCGGTGCAAAAACATTAATAAAAGGAATCGAGGCGTACATCAGACCTTTATTTTTATTATTACATCATAAAATGGTAGGGTCTCTGCTGAAAGTCTCATAGAAGCACGTTATCGACGGCAAGACTGCACCCCAGTGCGTAGAGGCGATGAGAGAGTTGATGCGCACGCCTCGGTCGCCCCTAGCGCGTCCCACGGTTTGAGGCCTCAGACGTGCGACATTCCTTGAACCAGGCGACCACCTTGGACAGTCGGCAGTTGGCTGAGCGCAGGAAGCGAACACGGAGACTCACAGTGGACGGCGAGGCGCCACTTGTCCTCTAAGGCACTGTCCGGTATGGCTGGGTTCTCCGACCGACAGGTCAGGTACTTGCCGTCGTCCTCGACCCCTGGGTTGAAGGTCAGCACGCTGACCTCGTAGCCTCCCTCCTCGGGCAGCTGCAACAACGGTCAAGATAACGTCACTACGTTATGAATAATGTCAACGCGAGCAATTCAGGACCAGGGGAACTATCAAAAAACACTTTGCAACAATGCAATACCTCAGTACAGTTGTGTTATAGTATGTTCGTGGTTTCTTCACACTTTTTGAATCAAACTTATGAAAAATCGCTCTAACAATGAAATGTTTCGTTGTTTCCCCAATGTATCATGTATTACAAGCGTTTCATACCCATGTTAACTTAAATGTATCCAATTTTAAGTTAAATTTCATTTTTACTTATATTTTATTTGTAAATTACAACATTTTAAGCGTGATCAATGCGAATAGAAACAGGGAGAATTAACGTATGTTGGTAATACCTAGTAAGAAATAGTTCTTATGAAAAATATTATTCAACTGAGTCCACACGAATGCGGTGCCTTGCCCCTTTGCTGAATTATTCCAGACTGAGTTGAGCTTAGTTTGCATGAGGCGGAGGAATATCCTGGAAGTAGAGCTTCAGCAGGGCTTCAGAACAGTTGGAAGTAACAGCGAGTAAGCCGTAAAACTCAAAATATGCAGTTTTCCAGGAGGAATGGTATTCTATTAAAAAATTCCTTGCTCCAGCATATTGTCATGGTACTTAGTCGCACGCGAAAGTAAAACCGTCAGTATTTAAGTTGTAAAACTTTGACATGTAGCAGAGATTTCTGTACTGCACATTGTTAGGTAATAATTAAAAAAATGAACATATGATTTGAGTTATAGCACTGTTGTACTGAGGTATTGAGTTATTGTACTTGTTGTACTGAGGTATCGAGTTTTTGCACTGCTGTACTGAGGTATCGAGTTATTGTACTGTTGTACTGAGGTATCGAGTTATTGTACTGTTGTACAGAGGTATCGAGTTATTGCACTGTTGTACAGAGGTATCGAGTTATTGTACTGTTGTACCGAGGTATCGAGTTATTGTACTGTTGTACTAAGGTATCGAGCTATTGCACTGCTGTACTGAGGTATCGAGTAATTGCACTGTTGTACTGAGGTATTGAATTGTAGTTTGTAGAAGACTAGCGAACCGGCCTGGCTTCGCCCGGTAACAAATTTAGTTTTTACAGAGATACTTTGAAAGAAAAATTGGTTACTGTGGGTCACCCTGAAAGGATAAACATATGCTATAGCGGAATTTTCTGTAGACCTTTTTGAGAGTTACAATTTTGTAGCACATTAAATTGATGTATCTCTTTTGTTTTAGTCAGTGCAAGCCATGTTAGCGTCCTAAAAGCGGGTTTTATACGACATGATTACAAGCGGTTCGACATTTCTCTACTATCCTTACGTTAAATATAAATGTATTACACACCGACACCTTCCTAAAATAATTCTCTAAATGATGTATAAAACCGCATCAAAATCCATCGAGTAGTTTAGAAGTACTGAGCGAATACACAGACAGACGCGGATAAGCGATTTTCTTTTATGCTATTTAGATACTAGATGGTACCGTAGCTCCACCGGGTCTCCCTTCCCAGGGGCAATGCATCCGGGACAACTGCGCCACCGCGACGGTTGTGTATAACTCTTAACAGCACTTTGGATGGGGTCTCCCCTTGGACTTACACCAATAACAACACTCAAGATCTAACTTCAACTCGGCGTGCCGCGCGTCGCTTCCCGTCAGTCAGCCTACAGCAATAATACAGACAAGTTAAGTCGTATCTTGTATCCGAGTGGCTCAAAATCACTTGATTCTCCTTGGCCAACAGCTGGTATAGAAACCATTACTTGGTTTTTTTAAATTTCAGTTTAGTTATTTATATTGCTTCGTTGTAGTTTCCACATACCTTCTCTTAGTCGAAAATATCTTAATATAACAACATGGCACAGATCCTCTCTCATCACTATAACGGCTGGACAGTAAAAAATTAATTTTCTTACAGGCTATTTATTAACTGCCAAGTGGGCATTTTTGACGCTCTACCAGCAGACATAATAAACAATTTTTTTTATTGCGGCCTCAGAAGTTAGTTTGTGAGAGCTACAAAATGTATACACTGTGTATACATTAGTCCGCCATTTTGAGAACCTTCTATGGGTTACCGTATGGAAATGGGTAACAGGCAGTTAATAAAGTACTGCAGCCTACCAACATCACCCTACTTATTATTACCACCACCCCTACAGTACTACTTCAAATAACACTGTTTCCTGGAAGGTAGGTAACTGGTGTATGTTGTTTGCAACACTATCAACTACTGGCGAAAGGATACAAATAAGCTGAAAGGAACTTTTATTCACGCCCTTAAAATGTGTTGACTTTACAGTGAACAGCCTTTTTAGTCTACTTTCCGAATAAAAGAAAGGCTAATGATATCACTTTCCTGTCTGTGTGTATGTGTGTGTGTGTGTAGATGCGTGTATGTGTATTGTGTCTGTGCATGTATGTGTCCTGCCCATTCAATTTTTTAAAGTTTCTACCAATCTTCACCACACTCGGTACACATATGGTACTAAGTAACGTCATCTGACTTTAAGAGTTTTGGACTACGCCGGGCACTTACTTTAAAAATGGTGGCCATTATAATATGTAGGGTAATATGTTATATCTCGGATACTATTCGACCTATTTAAACGAAATTTTGTATGCTGTCAGCGTAAGATGTAAGCATTGAATTCAGAGGTGCAAATTAATAGTGGTCCGCCAATTTGTAAAAAAGTGCCATGTCAAAAAAATTAAGTTTTTACATTATATCTCGAAAACTGCAGAATCAATTTTCACCAAATTTGTTACGAATGTAATACTATTACGTGCGAGGTTAACAAAAGTAATTGAACTTCATTAAGCTCTTATATTCAGAATGACGGCTATACAAACGTTTAACGTTTATTTGGTAAAATTACCATACAGTTTGAACAATTTCAGCCAGATTTTGTAGTCTGACAGCATATATTACAAGTATCATAACAACAACCAGTTTTGTAAGCCATTTTGTAAGACAGTGCTACATGAATTAATAACATTTTTGTGTAATATCTCGAGAAAAATAGACAGATTCCTAACAAAATTGACAAACAATTAGTAATGTTGCAGTTGATATGTAAAAATATGTTTCAAAAATGTCAGACACATGTTTTAAAAATGGCGATCATATAGTTATTTAATAATAGAGTTATTTCAAAAACTAAAACTTAACTTTGTATGCTGGGAGTATATATATAATAAATATCAAATGTGTCTGCAGGAAGCCTCTTTTGTCCTCCATTATGTATGATAGTGCCATACGAATAAATAAAGTTTTCATGTCATTTCTCGGGAAAATATTCACCGATTCCTACCAAATATGGTAAATAAGTAGTACTGCGGTAGGTGATGTTAGCTGATATGTTTTAGGTATGTCAGATACTTATTTGAAAATGGCGTCAATATACCTATTTAGTTTTGTATGTAATTAATTCAAACGAATCCCTCTAAACTGACGGTATATATAATAACCGTCATATGTCTCCAAACAAAATTTCCTTTTTCTGCCATTTTGTAAAATATTATCACATTACAAATTAAAATTACGCAATATCTCCGAATTAAAAACTGATTTATACCAAATTTGGCAAACAATTAGCACAATGGCACGCCATGAAAATGGATAAACTTCGAGAGGGTTGGACACACATATTTTCAAAAAGGCGGCCATGTTAAAAATATAGCTCAAAATTTTTTATCTACGAAACTTTAAAACAAATTTCAACTTAACGTTGTTTACTGACAGCATCAATTATATCCGTAGAAATTGTCTATGCAAAGCCTCATTTCTCCGCCATTTTTTAAGCTAGCCCCACATGAATTAATACAGTATTTATAACGTATCTCGGGAAACTACCAACCAATTTCTTTCAAATTTGGCGAAGAAGTTGTACTGTGGTAGACCATATTAATTTATATGTTATAAGTGTGTATGTCTCTTATCTTCTAAATGGCGCCAACAGCAACGATTTAGTTTAGCTTACCATATCTACGAAACTCTGCAACAGATTTTAATTTTACTTGCATGTTACATCTACGAAAATCATCGTATGTGTTTGTATATACAATTTCTATCCGCCATTTATGAAGAGCGTTACATAATCAATGGAGATTTTATGCCATATCTCGAGGACCAATCAAAAGATTCATACCAAAATTTCACACAAGTATTGCTACAAAGGATATGTAAATAAACATGTGTTATTTGCGGCAGGCATGTTTTTAGTCGTTTACATAATTAACTTAGATTAACTTGTTATGTATATTAAAAATTTCAACACAATTTGACCAAAATTTTTACGCTTACAGTATTAATCGGAAGAATCATTTATGCATACAGAGATCCCATGATTCTGGATTTTTTTGTAAAGAAGTGTCGGGTGAGTAAAATGAACATTTTGTCATACTTCCGGAATAATTAACTAATTTTCACAAAATTTTGCACACCTACAGATGGCCATGTAATGTTATATGATTATTTATGGGGGCAGACAATGATTTTCAAAATGGTGGACACATAAATATTAGGATATGTTTGGCATTTCTATTTATCAAATTAACAATTTCAACAAAACATTTTATGCTGAAAGTATCTATTAGGAACATTGTGTACAGATCCTGTTTTCAAGCAATTTTGGAAGATAGCCCCGTTTGAGAAAATTAGGTTTTTTAATGCCGTATCTCGGAAACCATACAACAGATTTACAAAACATGTTTGACACAAGTAGCGTTATGGTGGGTCATGTAAACTTATGTCTGTTTAGTAGCTCAGGCAATTATTTTCAAAATGATGGTAGTGTAAATATTTCAGGTTAGTTAACCCTATCATTTGAAACTTTAGACTCATCACATCCGAAGTTGATGCTCCAGTTCCTACCTCTGTGATGCATTTGATTGCAAGCTAGCTTAATTTTACAATTTTTCTGAATTTGAATTCCCGGTAAGTCATTTATGTATTTTAATTATCTAGGTAGTGTTTCACATGTTTCTGGTTTCATCTCTTATGAAATTGCTGCCAATGAGCCGTGAAATCCTACCTGCCCTCTAAGCTTTTAAGAACTTCCCTTAAATTTATTTGCACCCGTATAGAGGAAAGTAGGTTCATTAGTTATCAGTAACTTCTGGTTTTTACATATGTTTTCTTGAGGGGAAGGGTTGGTCCCATCTTGGATTGATGAATTTTTTTTATTTCTTGAGTTTCAAATAAATTTTTTAAAATGTGAATTTGTAAGGTCATAGAACATATATTGTTATACTTTAGGGACGATTTTATATTTTGTACTAATAAGTACCGTTTTTGAAGTCACTCTTAGAATGTAATCATTTATTTATTCTTTTTTATTCCTCGTGGTAGTTAAATGAAAGTACTTAATTCCTATTGCTTCAATGGTATAGTATGCCTTGTCAAGGAAGACATTTCAATCTTGAACGCAGGACACATTTTATGGTTTAAAAAAATGGCAAAAAACTATTGTTGTTATCTCTCCACCCCAGTTCACTGTTTTCTTGCAGACACTGTAACGTAACATAATTTTTTCCGCAAAGAGAATTAAATAAGATTTCGCGCACATTACTCTATTACATATTAAAATTACAATGCTACTGTTTTGGAAAACAAAAGGAAAAAGAAGAATTATATAAGCTGGAAAATACATATTTGTTTAGGTCTTTCCAAAATACACTCAGCGGAATTTTTTTCTAAACGTTTAGGCAGAGCCACAAATAAAACATTTGCGGAATCTTCTGAAAATTAGTAAATGTATTGAAGTGGTCCAAGACATATGTTTCTGCACTCTAAGAAAGTATTTGCAAAATCATTTTATAATTGTATAAGCGTAATGAGAAACGATGATTGGTGGTGCTTTTGTCCACGTATAAACTGTTCTATATTTGTTAAGGAACTAGAAAAATGCGCAGTGAATTATCCAACTTTGTGAAATTGTATATCTATCTGCAGGTCGGTGTTTGGTAAATTTCTTGTACTGTGAGTACATATGTTAAAAGCTATCATTAAAGTTTAGGACGTTTAGTGTACCATTTTTAACAGTCTGTGTAATTATTCTCATTAAAGTGTTTCTAATAATACTCACGGGTTAAAAACAAANGTTTAGGACGTTTAGTGTACCATTTTTAACAGTCTGTGTAATTATTCTCATTAAAGTGTTTCTAATAATACTCACGTGTTAAAAACAAATATATATAGTGATTTTTGACGAACGGTTATGGAAAATTGCTAAGAAAACAAATGTTTTTTTCCGTTATTAAATGTCCTTATCCAACAAACCTCACTGCATTGCGGCTCCCAAAAGCGAAGATTATAGAATATACTCGGTCAAAGTTTTCTTCAACCTTATCCAGCAGCTGGCAAGGGAAGTAGTGCCACGCAGATACTGGACTAGTCGGCGCAATTATCAAACCTGCACGTGGTTCTGACACCTGTCAGTCAGTGAGTCAGTGAGTGAGTCAGTCAGTCAGTCAGTCAGAACTGAGGTCGTCAGGTCGGGGCGTCACACATCAAAATACTTTTTACAGGATAAAATAATTTTTTTTAAATAATGCGAGCATTTGTAAATTTATAAAAAAAAAATACATTTTCGTGAACAAGTAGTATTAGTTATACTAACAAAATTTTGTCAAGCACTGTCAGCATACCATAAGATTAGTTAAGTTTTCTACTCAAACAAGAATCTCACTACTGAAACTTTTGATTTTATATGAGGAGTGGCCTGTCACTTGCACCAAAAAAATAAAAACAATTTTGTCATGTTTTGCAATCCTCCGTAACCCAATTTTAAAATTCTCGAAGGATAATTTTTGATTNAAATAAAAACAATTTTGTCATGTTTTGCAATCCTCCGTAACCCAATTTTAAAATTCTCGAAGGATAATTTTTGATTGCCAAGTTTGTGTTGCACAAAATTTATTTATAACACTATAATTGTAAAATATGAAGGCTACATCCGTAAGCAGTTATATGCAGACGGAGATGTTTTCTGTAAAATATACACGCTTTTACCTGCAGCGCTACCAAAAATTTTACGATATTTTACTTATAGGTTTTTATATAGGCATTTTTTATCCATAATCTTTACTATCTCTAGAGAACAATACTACATATTTATCATCACTCACTCACTGTGTTTTCGCTATAGACCATAGATAATAACTCTGAAACCCTCTGAGCTTTGCGGTCCTCGTGACTATTTTTTTTACTGTTTAGTTGCTCTTTTTTCCTTTAATATCTTGACAATCGCACGCCTCATCGGGACTTCAAAAACACCCAGACAATGACCGCTAATCTGATTGAAAAAGGACACGGTTTCGAGATATAAACCAGAATGTTTCTTCCCCTGAGGATCGGTCCGCGTGGGCTTGACGATAATTGGAGTCTGCTGCCCTGACACGCGGTATGGAGTGAGTTGTGGTGCGATGGAAAGTGAAGCGTGGGTGGAAAGAAACTAGAGTTCGCAAAGAATACACCAGTTCTGCAGTAATATCCGCCACGGTGCACATACGAGAATCTTTGTCCGTGTCTGGGATCCAGCCGAGTGGCACTGTGTCGGCTGGGGTTGTCCGATAGT
>NQII01005776.1:4217-52864 GCA_002778355.1 Clitarchus hookeri
CAGTCAGTCAGTCAGTCAGTTACAATTACGCACCGAGAAGGTGGAGTTGAGTGGTGACCTTCAAAGAGGAGCGCCAAGTCGAGTGAGTGTTAGTAGTCCAGTGCAACTCCGCGCCAGAAGCTGGGGTTGGAACCGGCCAGGGTCTCTCGCCGAGACGTGGTAGGGAAGTAATCAGTCAGGTACAACCCTACGCTGCGAATGGGAGCGAGTGGTGAGCTTCAACGAGGAGCGCCACGTCGAGAGGAAGCCAGCTGAGTGCACCAAGCCAACCACAGCCAGTCCGAGGGCCTGTACCAGGGCCACCCAACTCACCAGAACACAAGTTACCGCCACCAGAACAGCACCAAACAGCAAAACACAGATAAGTACCAACGGTGTCACTCAGGGACGTGTCCGGTCACCTAATGCCCCACAGCGTCGGAAACTTTTGCCAGAACATTGTAATCAGCCCTTCAGGCCAAGAACTCGCAGGGCCGAGAAAGTATGTGTACTTCATGCAAAAATGTCGGGAATGTGTATGAATTCCCGTCAGATAAACCTGTTAAAACCAAGACGTAAGGAAGCATTGTTTTATATACCCTCAACCTTCAAGGCACCTATAGTCTGTGCCATCTAACATTAACTGAGGACCCTATGAACCAGTCTGTACACCACAGGTGGTTAATAGCGTCAAGGTAAATGTGTTTGTATAGCATATCTTGAAAAACATAAATAACAAAAATAATATTAATTAAAAAAATGTAAACATTGTGATTATGTATATTTATTTTTACATCATCATTATACAAGAGATAAACATAATATATGCAGAGTATATTTTAATGAGTATGCAAGAAATGTATACCATAAAAAAAGCAAAATAAATAAAATATTACCCCTAATTAATAAAATAAAAAGTGGTAATATAATTCTATACTATACTAATAATTTATTATTACTAATAATACTTGGAAGTTTTATTTTTCATAAACTAGCACATTTATTTATAACGGAATTAAAAACTTTATTAATTTTTTAAATATGAATAACGAGAGAAAATACAGTGACAACGATGGCTCAAAAGTATATAAGTTGAAAATTTTTATTAAAAATGGGGAGAAAAAACAACTAATATATTTTGTGAAGATAAGACTAAAAATAATAAACCAAGATGCAGACTCGAATGCGTTATAAGTATAAAAACTTAGTTACGAAAGGGGCGAAAAAATAAATATATTTAGTATGTATAAGAAAAAAGATAATATTAAAAGAAGATGGCAATACGAATGTTACATAAGATAAAAAACTTATGTAAGAAAGGGGCAGAAAAACAACTAATATACTTAATAATAATAGGACCAATTAATTGTAAATTAATTTAATTTTGGGTGATACTGTATTCTTAAAAACAAAAAACTAGGGATAAAACTAGAAATACAGAAAGTCAAAGAATTTTAATTTTAACAGTATTTTTAAGCAACCAAAAACTGGAGATAAAACTAGAAATAAAATAAGAAAATAATTTACTTTTGATGAAGATATTTGTAAACTACCAAACACTAGAGATAAAACTAAAAATATAATAAAAAAATAAATTTTGATGGTAACATTTTTAAACAGCAAAAAACTAGAAATAAAATAAGAAAAGAATTCAATTTTTTAATAATATTTTTACAAAAGATTTGAAAAATGTTTTAATTCATTTTTAAGTGTTAATAACAATGATTTTAGTCATTTAGATGCTGGAAGAAGAAAAGAAACAGCTGTTCAATCAAGAATAAAAACATTAAAATTGGAAACCTACAAAATTATATAAATTGTGTTGAATTTTTGAAATCAACCAAATATGAAATTATTTTATAAATTAATAACATTTTGCCATTTAATAGTGCTATTAAAATAAATTTAATCGATCAAATTGACTTAAAATATATATTGACGTTAATACTGTTGCCGCCAAGACTCAATGTTGGCTCGCAGCGCGAGAGGTTTAGGAAAGTAATGGCCAAGCCTCCACGTTGTGCTGCGTGTGCCTTACAGAACACATTATACCTCGCTCGTCGCAGTAGTGACGGACTGTGGACAATGGCGAGTAGCACGCGGCCCAATAGGTATAAACAAGTTATACACAGCAAGGAAAGAGAAGTCATTAGGAGTGTTGTATAAGCTTGTGATTAAGAGGCAAGAAATAAATATTTGGTTGGTTCCTATTAACAAAGCTACAGAGAGCTGCAATCTACACGGGAGTAAGTAAGGCATCTATCGAAAGAATTCGCAAACAAAGCAGAGAGAGACCTGGCGAGCCTCAAACAACTCCAGGAAAGCGAAGGTAAGAACACAATGTTACTTTGTTCGCCATATCTCCTATTAATGGTTCTGACTACCTGCAATTATTTTGTGTAATAGAGTCCTCAAAACGGGCGGACTCTAAGGCGAACTCTTGCTCACTCCTCACTAGCTTCGTTGCCTGTACCCACAAGGCGCTCAACTTGCATGCTCTCTCTCTCTCTGCCGGCGACTCGCCTACACGTGACTTTCAGCAGTGAACCTATTTATTTTAAAGGCACACTAATAAGAAGAAAGTACGATATGTTTCTGAAAGCACCCGTTTTAACCATTTTTACATCAAAAATAGTTCTTGGAGTTTGAATGAGAACTTTAAACATGGTGTTTGGACGCCCCTACAAAAATATCCAGCAGTTTAGGAATAACGTGTTTTGTACCAAACCCTTGGTAATGCACTTCACGCGCCAGATGGTCGGAGACCTTATTATGTATGCAATGTGATGAGTTTATGTTAATTTTTAGTCACTTTGACAGATGAAGATAAATACCTCACGTGACAGCATCAAAGCAAGGTTTATTTTCTTGACTGAACTGGTATACTTTTCAAACATTGCACCAATAGTGAAGTGTCATCCGTGACTTTTCAGTAATATTTGCAAGTAATATATTCAGTCAACCAAAATCATTCAGCAGATTTTATTTAAAAATTGTAAATTTGGCGTAGTCCTCATAATTATTAAACTGCAATTTGTAATGTACATGTTGAAGGTACTTGTTATTGTATTTGAATACTAGAAGTCTGTTAAAAATGATTAAATATGGAAATATTTATATTGATGTTAATTGTGCAATTGGCAGTCCAAAAGCTGCTATGTATAATAGAAACTCATGGTAGGTCCCCACTTTGCAAAATAATGTGTGTTTTAAGCAACGGTTGAAAAAGGCGGGAACTCCTTCAGATTCTCGTATAGTATTGCTAGTTTCAAAGTCCTCAAGATACCAGTTAAATAATAAACACAAAATTAATTTTCATAAAAACATGTTTTTCTTGGAATGTACGAGACGTAAAAAATTTCTCCAAAGTCGAGAAAAGATTTAATTTTAAAAAGGTTTATAATTTAGCTAGGTCCTCAGATAGTACCTTAAAGTATGAAGTCCTCACATTATACCCTAAACACGTGTGTGTGCGCATGCATATGTGCATGTGCGCACATGCATGCATGTGATAGTTATGATTCTTAAGCATTAGGAAAATTATGCCTCTATCTACACAGTTAATTCTAATTTTAGAAATTTTGGTTCCAACAAAAAATAAATGATTTGTGTTATTTTTGTTATGTTGGTCGCCATCATCAAAGAGTACACATGGGAGAGACCATGTGCACAAACTGTTGGAGAAAGGCAGGTGTAAATATATGACCACTGCAATATGTACAAACATAAAGTATGCACTGTATGTTTTTGGAACATAAAATAAATTGAAAATTTTTCATTTGCAGAATGTACAGGGCAAATGATTGTTTCGCAGAAAAATAGGTGTGGTTATTGTAGTAATAAATGGTTTGTATTTACACACAGTAGGTGATTAACATAGAGTAGTAGTTTAATTAATGTTTTAGAAAATACATGTATTTTCAGGTTAGCAAGTTGCTTGATTAAGTCATGCAATACTGGCATAATATGTGGTATACAAATACTTGGTAAGAATTTTAATCAGTCAATAGTTAAACCAAATAAGTACTTCCTGTGCATTTTCATTTTGTTTTAGGGTAAATTCATGTGGTTTATAGTAAAATGACTAACAAAAGCAAATTGAGTATACTACTAGAAAAAAAGTTAGTCAAGAAGCTTATGAAATTTTTTCTTTCTAATGGCTGAGTGATCTAATGTTATCTTTTTTTTTATGTATATAAATTATTTGTGTTGAGATTTTTTCCAGAGTAAAATATTAAGAGTTTACTTCTATTTTCCATTTCATGTAAGTGGGATAGATTTTAACAGTTATAGAAAAGTAGCGCAACCACTATGTATCCTTCCACCACAGCTGTTTTGTCACTGAAGAAAAAGACGTTTGTAAACAAATGTTTGAGTCCAATTCACACTTGCATTTTCCCTCTTTCTTCGTGTTTCCTGTCATGGCAGGCACTGAAAAACTGTTAGCTAACTTCCATCCAGCAATCAATGTAGGATATCATAGCTAGGTTGGCATTCTAACCTGTTTTATTTTTGTGATTGCCAAATTAAGTTTATTGGTGTTCCGTTCATTTTATTTCGAGAGAAAAAAGGAAACGGTGAGAGGCTGTGGGGGGCTTTAGTTTAATGTATTTTGTGAGACGGCATTGTTTTGATGTTCCTATGAGTGTGTGGGCATTTTGAGTTGCATATTGCTTGATGGACCAGTGGAAAATTTGGCTGGTATAGAAATAACATTCAAATTATTGTAACTTTCAAAAATTTTAACTACAATAAAAAAACAAAACTTGATACATACGTCGCTGTTCGTATTCGTACAGATGCAGCAATACACACACACTTTGACCGAAGTTAACCTTACACTCACCAAATTTACGATATTGGCAAATAAACAAATATTATTTATGCACTACAAAAGTGTTGAAAGTGCGGCTTTTTCAGGCCACATGCATTGTAATAATTATAGTAACGGTTTACAAAACACGCAAACTTACTGTTTGTAAAATTCTTATCCTCTTGAATATGTGTTTTTCCATGGAAATCCTAGCATGTTTACTTGAGTAAAGTAATGTTTGTTCATCACTAGCATTAAATAATTTATTTATAGAATCGTGCAGTAAAATCAACACTGTGCACGTTTCCTGAAACCAACAAACTTAAACTTAGATTGTGTAGCTTCATTGCAGACGGCAGCTACTGAAAGTGGTGGAACGAGCGGTTGCCACTTTTCTGAAGCGGTAAACATGTGCCGATAATATTACATTTCACTCAAGAAAACGTACTACAATTGTACCTACAACCAACTACGCTAAAAGAAAGCAAATGAAAAGATAATTAACTACCGATAAAATATTCCGACAACACAAACAAGATACTCGTGTAAACACAATGAGAAAAAAGCACTTGCACAACACCTTTCACCGGGCTGGAAACTGGAAACATGGCTAGCCAATGGCTGGAAATGTTTACTGTTCGTACATGTCGACACGCTCTGTCATAATTGCTAAACATGTTTTTAAAGTAAATTCACTAAAAGCCATAAAAATTTAATATTGCTTTAAAAACATTATTTAAACTGTAAATATTGTAAGTGTAATTAATATTTTAAATTACAACTTTTAGTTCAAAGTACTATTTTCTTCCAAAGTCATTATCAAAATCGCCAACTTAACAACATGCATCCTGTGGCAATTCATCAGCTGATACAATACTTTACAAACGAGAGCATTTACTGTTTACATAGTGTGTAGGTTGGTCACATTGTCTGCCAAATTTTAGGTCCCACTTATATGAAATGGACAATAGTGTTAATTTATATTTTTTGAATCTTTGCTTCAGTACAGATTTTTTGTGGTGATCCTAGTTTCTCGGAGTAGTCATTAAATTATTTAAGTTGTGATTTCAGTTACACTGTAATAATTACATTATTAATTGTTTATTTATACATATTGTGTATATGTTATAATAAATGCCAGTCTTCCTTTGTAGTGCTGTACTGCGCACCATTACTGGAAATGAGCTTTGTGGTATTTACGGTTCTAAATTTTTGCAGAGTACATGTTTTAGCATTTAATTAATATACTCCGCAAACATTATTTGTTAATTCAGACAGTAGCAATTGTGTTGTTTCTATTGAAATCAAAAGTGAAAAACATTGACATGTTTAAGTGAACACAGAAATAAAATGTTGATTACTTCCAAATTTGTAGTTTTTCTGTTTACTAACCTAATATCCACATATAATAGCACAGTTTTCCAGTTGATATTAGTTAGGACAAGTAAGACAGGACCATAAATCTATAGAACAACAAAGACCAAAGGTTTTTGCAATTGATTGTAGGGTAGTTCTCTTTGGCTCAGGAATGTGATACAAGACAGCCACAAAATTTAGATTGTGGAATGTAGCAATGTAGATTGAAGTGGTCAGTGTGACTTTAAGCAGTGCATTATGTGTAAACATTCAAACTTTTGTTGTCCTTAATTTAGCTATCAAAACTTTGCACCTGGAAACTTTAATATCTGTTGTATTAAATGTTAGCCTGTTATTTTTTATTAATCCATTGCAAGATGTTTTCATATTTTTTTCCAAGCACTCAAACTAAGCCTTTAAATTCAAACTTTTGATTTGTGTTGAGTATGACTTAGTATTTTTCATTACAATTTTTAAATTAAAAAGATTAGCACTTAAGATTACATTAAATGCTGTTAGAGAACCCAAATTCAGTGTTTTCTGCTAAATTGCTTTATTATATATTTACAGAATGGCACTACCTGGTAATTTGCATGTCTGAAGGTAATTTTTCATCATTAATGTTATAAATTATTCTTAACTTTTAGAGCTTAGAACTGTGCTAAATTGTATAAAAATTACACAGTTGGCCATTAAAATTGCAACACCATGAAGGATGTGAGCTATCAGAACGAGATTTATTGGACAGAATAACCATCATAAACAGGTGACATGAATACTCTGGCAGCTCGGTACGATAACAGAACATGGCGATATCAGTATTATTGTGTGGCCCTACCATGGGCAGTAATAATCGCTGCTACATGACATGGCATTGAGAAGAATAAACTTTGGATGTCCATCTAGGATATCTCTGCCCCTGCTGCTTCTGTGTGTGCCAAAAATTCATCCGTTGTGACTGTGGGTACTGTGCGGCAGGCCAGTTTTGTCTAACCATGGAACACATTTTGAATGGACGAGAGATACTGTGAATTTGTAGGCCAAGGTAGCAGTGTGATATGGTGACCATCTAGGAACCGTCAGACGTTGTGCCACATGTGGTCTTGCGTCGTCCTGTTTTTACAGGGCTCGAGGTGGGTCCTGAAGATAGGGGACAATAGCAGGCTTCCACACCCGTGCAATGTAATGGTTGCTTGCTGGTCAGTGTACCAGCGATGCGGACTAGGTGTGAGCAGCCCATACCATAACTCCAGGTGCTAAGTCAGTATGACAAAGCATAATACAGGACTTGGTCAGGCATGTGCTGAGGTGCTGCCAGACATGGTGCTGTAAACTGAAGCTGGAATCATCTGAGAAGACTATAGTAAGCCATTTGCCCCTCCAAGCCTGACATTCCACACACTGTTGCAGCCACAGGCCTCTGTGGTGAGAAGTAGCAGCAATAAGTACCTGGACAAGATATCCTGATGCTGCAGGCAGTGACAAACCATGTATGCATACACAGATTGATGTGTCACATGCCTGAACTTCTGCGCGAGGGTTTTTGATGCGTTTGTATGGTCCGCAATTGCCATGCAATTACCATTGCCGTGCTCATTGGTGTGACAAAACTTTTGGCTTCCTTTATGTCATTCAGCCCATCTCTCCTTGACTAACTGATTCCATATCTGCTTCATTGTGTTTGCATTTCTTCCAATGCCGGAATCAATTTGATTCTCCCACAGTCAAAGGCAGAAACCTGTTCATATGGTTGTAGTGTTCTTCAACATTGCATGCTCACTCCATCTGTGCACAGGAAGAACAAGGAAGCACTATGCCACTAACCTTCCAGCAGCTCCCTGGCCTCTACTTGCATACCGCTTATCAGTGTAGCCATTAGCACATGTGCTGTGTCACTCAGCTGAACAACTAATAACGTCATTGTTCTACGCTGCCTATGCATTCTCCCAATGTACATTCCTTCAAGTGCTTCCTGCTTGGTGNTATGCATTCTCCCAATGTACATTCCTTCAAGTGCTTCCTGCTTGGTGTTGCAATTTTAATTGCCAACAGTGTATTATTGAAATTAGGTTTGCTGATGCTTAAATCAGCTGTGCTTATTTATGCAAACAAATGTGGTTTTGCNACAGTGTATTATTGAAATTAGGTTTGCTGATGCTTAAATCAGCTGTGCTTATTTATGCAAACAAATGTGGTTTTGCCATGTGTTATTGTAGGCGGTAACCCAAGGGATGCTGTGCCCTGAATGTGGTGTAGCATTTTGTTCACATGTGGGAATTATGCTGGACGATGCAGCTAGTCGGCAGGTTTTCTGGGGGATCTCCAGTTTCCCCCACCCTTGCATTCCAGAGCTGCTTCATTCTCACCTCACTTCACCTTCATTGGGTCTCAAGACCTCAATGGTAATAAAAGCCACCCAAATCTCATCACCNTTCATTCTCACCTCACTTCACCTTCATTGGGTCTCAAGACCTCAATGGTAATAAAAGCCACCCAAATCTCATCACCCTTAAGCAGTGGCACTGCCCAGGTATGCCCCCTAAAGAATCAAGATTGTAGAGTTGTACATTAAAGTGTTAAAAGTAACTAGATATGTGCCTCAAATAACGTAGGACACCACAGCATGGCATAAATTCCATAAATTGATTGATGACGTTGGGGGAGATGTTGACTCATGCCATTTGGACGGCTCCTTTCAGCTCTTGCTGTAATATTACATCATTGTGGGAGTACATGGAGTTCACTGAAGAGCTGCAAATAGTTGCAGAGCAGTGCAACGTAGAAGTTGCCAGTCATTGTGTTCAGATGCACCAGCAAACCCAGTCCATACAATATGAAAACAACCCCTAAAAATGTGTGTACCACCAGCATGCGTGGTGCATTGTTGATAAAATATCACTGTCCTTGTGCAGCCTGCACCACACCCAAACTCAGCCTATTTGCTCAAAAACAGTGACCATACACCATTTAATTCAATACTGGGCACACTGCATATTTAGCATTGTGAAAATTTTGCTGGAACATTTTTGGAGTGAGTAAGTGAAGAGATTTGGGCAGCTCTTAACATCGAGGCCTTGAGAGCCGATGAGGGTGAATCGAGGTGAGTGTGGAGCAGCAATGAAATTAAAGGGTGGCGGGAACGGGAGATCCCAGAGAAAACCCACTGACCAGTGGCATCGTTTGGCACAAATCCCACAAGCTAAAATTTGGAGTGACCCGGCCGGGTATTGAACCCAGTTCGCCATGGTGGGAGGCGAGCAGGCTAACCACTTGGCCACAACATTCTTGGATGAGTTGTGTGAAAACATGGCCAGAATTATATTTACTTACTGTTCTGTGTTGTACATTCACTTCGGCCAATCAGAAGAGGTCAACAGTGATTTGTTGCCACAGGAGCCAATTGGTAGATTTCTCTTCTATTGTAGGACATCAGGACAGCCAGTCACAGGCAAGGTCAACAAATTAATTGATCAGTGCATCTATGAACTTCTTTGTTAATAAAGCACCACATGTGCTTAGAGAAGTAACACAACAAAACAAAAACACATTATAAAATATATATCCATTTAACATATGACCCTACATATAAACACTAAAGTAAAAGTAAAAAAAAAAAAAATGCTGCAAAACCCCAAAGTTGCAAACAGAAAAGCCACAAAAAATGTACTGCCAAAGTTCATGTATAGTGAAATCTCTATTTTATAGACAGTTACAGTTACCCAAAATTTGTCCGTATGACCGAGTTGTCCGTATGAACTGTTACAGGCAAATTTTGACCCATTTGGCCCCTCCAACCCCCTAAACATGAAAATTGTGTCTAAACAGCATATTTTAACAGAGTACATGTTGTCATGATCACGTGTGTCTGACTAAAAAATTAGGGGTTGTATTGATGAAATGTAGGTTGTAATGAAACAGTTATAAAAATTATCGGATACTTAGTTCATTTTCTTTCGTTTTGCGAGGCTTTATAATATTTAATCAGGATTTGAAGTTATTGCTGTGGTAGTTTGTTTATCGGTCATACGTTTGCTGAAATCTTAGTTTTTGTTCGCGTCAGCATTTGAAGATAGAAGCTTTCAAACTGCAGTAGACAGTTTTTGTTCTAGAAGTTTGATTATATTTTTACTACTCTGCAGATCGGCATGGCGTGGGGAGGGATTCGGCCCACGCCATGCCCTTATTTGGTCACGTTTTTAGCACTTAGAGACGAGAAAGGGGGGGATGGGTAGGCACGGGGCGACTTATAATACCCTGCATGCCTACCGTCTGCTAGCAAAGATAAACAATAGACAACCAGCTCCCGAAGAGGACACGTCGAGGTGGCAAATATCCCCCACACTTGTAAATTTTGTCCTGCTAAATTATTTCTCCGCCGGTGTGGGAGGTCACTAGGGTGCCAGGAGGGATCTGACGTCACTCCTGCGTGTGTAATTTCCTCTTGCGATGCAAGCTTAAATGACGTGAATAATAAATAAACTACTGCAGCGCTGCTCTTTGTTTGTTTATCTGACTATTTGTGACTCTGCCTACTTGAAGCTTCTGTTTGAACTGTTCCTTTTGAATATTAAATACAATTACAGTAACAACCAAGACTTGAATTAATTTTATTTTTATACTGCGCCTTTTACGTTTCATGTGTCTACCGATTGAGCAAACCGAGCTGTAATTTCCAGTCACCATTCTGACGGCTGCGACATTACAAGGTTTATATATTAGGGTAATATATTCAGAGTAAAATTATACACCATTTATGTAAAAAAACGAGTTGTAAACTGTTAAAAAAAAAATCCCATATTTTATGGTTAATTTTTAACGAGTTCAGTATATTAATTTAATTTTAAATGGAGATATTAATTTATTTCTACTAGTTTAAATTTATTTTGAAAGATAATTATCTGGTTGGATTTCATTCTTTTAATTTTTATGGAGTGCCTTCTTACAATCACATTTTCCCGGCTTCGTCTCCTCATAGGAGTAAGACTTCACTCAAGTAGCAGACGCATTTCCACGCAGTTTAACTGCATGCGTAATTCCTCACCGGATGTGTATTTAACACTTTGCTTATTTTCTCTGTACTGCAGCATCCAGCGACAATGTTTTGTGCCGTGTCCTTCAAGCAAAGTAAATTTTTCACCTCACATCGTTTTAATTTAGTGCCAAGCGCAGATCACCTTGAACTCTGCAGTTTGTGTAAGCCTGTGCCATCTAGCGGCAAGCGTCCAAAGCTTAGCCGCGTGCTGCTTAGAGTGCGCGCAGCGTATCGTGAGCAGCATTCATCTTCCTGATGGCCTGCTGAAGACAGTGTTCCTTACGCTCATGACCTTTGGTGCTTTACTTGTGATCTAGCTACAAATCTTATCTAAATTTTATGTAGTTTAGTTCTGCAATC
Organism: Clitarchus hookeri; assembly: GCA_002778355.1. Lineage (NCBI taxonomy): Eukaryota > Metazoa > Arthropoda > Insecta > Phasmatodea > Phasmatidae > Clitarchus > Clitarchus hookeri. Next base: position 15,758 of record NQII01005776.1, read on the forward strand.
AAAATAGTTTCTGTAGTGCTGCAATGCTACGTTAGTGTATTTTCCACCTCTGTCTTGGTCGTCGCAGAGTCACCCCTCGCAGAGTAGCAGTTCCCAGCTCTGCTGTACCGAGGCATAGTTTGGGGAAGACTGCAGGCTTGCATTCTTACCTTGTAGCTGCGTTGTGGTACTTGTGACTCCTGTCACATTCTTCAACAAATGGCCATGGCAGCTTTTTGGTTTACCTTTCTCTGCCAACCATCTGGACTCATCTTTTACAAGTTAGTTCCACTCATATATGTATTATAAAAAGTTATTTATAAATTGAACTTAATTTATGTATTTTTTTTTTTGTTTTGAGAACATTCCGATTCCACATTTTATTCCGCAAGAATAATGATATTTTGTTGTGTCTTTTAAAAACATCATTTAATAATTTTTAACTTCCATTTTTATTATGCCAGCAATGTTTATAAAATTTGCCTTTTGTTGAAAATATATCAAAGTTAATTCTCCCTGATTCATGGAATTTTATTCATTTTATATACTTCTCAGGGAACTTACATAATTTCTAATAAATTTTCTTTCATCATTCATTAATTATTGTTGGCTTTTTCTAACCAGCATGCATATGTATATTTTCATTTTGGTAACAGTATAAATATTAAATAAAGGTAACAATTTTGGTACCAGAGCGTAAGTTTTATGTTGCACGACTATTATTTTACCATGAGTCAATGGTTTTCTTTCTCATTCATAAATGTGTGTTGAACCAATATTTTTTTATGGCATCAAAACAGGTAACTTTTACAATTCATATTTTATCATTGTTTCATTGTGTGTCCATTGTTCCGGTGACTCATGTATCCCTCCGCAAGGCCATCTTGGGCAAAGTGTGATGTGTTTTGTTTATAAGTTATCACGCATGTCTTTTTTTTCTCTTTTCCCCCAAATGTTTATTATAACAATTCATTAATATATAACTGGGCGTTTCTCTACAATATGTTGTTAGTTAATAATTGTGACGGTTTCAGCCTACACATGCAAATAGGACTTTGTCTCTGTTTCCTCAGGAAGATGTTAGTTTTTCAAGGAATACACTCCCCGTTAGAGTGGCATCAAAGGGTATCATAATCATAAAACTTACTTTGGGTTTGCACAGAAAAAGAAAAGGTGTCCAAATTCTGATATATTTTCCCTTTTTTGAAATACAAAATACCAATTTCCAATATGGGATTACAAAATATATTAAAATCCCATGACTTTAAACCCCCTACAAGGACATTATATTTATTTATTTTATACAAAATTAAAAATAGAAATTACATATCTTTTCNGTGCCTCCACCACTCCCCCTTCCGCCATTTAAAACATAGTAACAGCAGTTCTTTCCCTAATAAAGGTACTGCAGCCGGAGAGGCGGTGAAGGTCAAGGCCACAATCTACCCCTCATGACAGAATCCCTCAATGCACCTGCTTGGAGGGGGTGTACCAACCGGTATGGTGGAGGGGATTGCTTGCCTGCGCACACATCCCACAGCATTGATCAATAATTCCCCTGGTGGAGAAGAAGTGGTGGTGGTGGTGCTGCTGCTGCCGCCGCTGCTGCTGTGGTGTTCCAAGGTGGAAAAGGGAGAAGGGTAATGATGTAGATGATGTCACATTTTCCCCAAGATGGCCAACTTGCTGGAAGTTTTGTGTGCCGTAGGTACAATTCCGAGCTGGTGAATACTGGATTTTGGTGCGCTTTTCACCCATGTGCTGCAGCATTTTCGAGCGTTGTTCTGGCATCTAATTGGTTTTGAATCATCGTTCCACGTTGCTCACAATGATCCCAAGACAGAAAATTAGTGATAGAGGTTTCTTGAGCAGCAAAATTTTTTTAGAGTTTCTGAGTCAAAATGTTTGCAGCAAAAAGGATGAGGGAAGGGTATGTCATATGGAAGGGCGACATTTAACGCTCTGGGGTGGGTGCATACTGGTTTTGAGGGGTGGTGACAAAGCACAGGAGGTAACCCGACTTAGGCACCAGGCACCATCAACATGCGGTGTCGTGATGATGATGCTGGTGTTCTCAGAGCCGTGCGGTAGTCCCCCCAGACGTACTCTTTCCCTTGGTGATGATAATGATTGTTGAGTCGTCTCAAAGACTAGAGTGAGGTCAGGCTCCTCTCGTGCTTAATATGTACGTGCACTTTGTGGGTCTATTCAGGCTGACCCACACGCCTTAAGCAGCTGGAAAAGCATAATATTGGCAAGGTTGATCAAATGCAGATTAATAAAGAATATTCTGGAAGACGTGTTGTGGGGGTTCCACGCCGCTAAATGCCGAGGAGGCAGTGCTCAGAAATTACACACGTTTATTTCCCTTTGCACAGATTACATTAGTCTCGTATTCCTGCGGAATGAGTTATAGTGTCCCTAGCCATTCTCGCCCCCAGGTGGGCTTAGCTGTGAAAAATGTGTTCGCTTGAAATAAACGTACATGGTAATTATGTTTCTCCAGGTGAGAGGTTCCAGACATAGACATACTATTAGCAGAGAAAAACCATGCTAGACATTTGTATCAAAAACAAAGAACTGATTTACTAAAGTCTAAATATAATAATTTCAAAAAAGGAATTAAGAGCAAAGCTTGGAAAATTATGTATTACAAAATGGGAAACTTTTGTCATGGATATCTCTGATAATATTCACAGGTGCATTTCAAAAATACTCCGTGGTAAAAATCCAAATAAAACCTTTACTCCTATTTTAACTGCTACAGGCTTTCAACATAACCCTCAAGACAAAGCCAAAGTAATAGCAGATTCACTAGCAGCCCAGTTCACACCTAATAATGATCTCGAAGATTCTAATCTTCCAACAGACATAATTACAACTACCACAGATTAAAAAAAAAAACATGTTAACCTCAATACATTACTTTGCATTAACTAAACCAAATGAGAGGTTCCAGTAGTGGAGGTTAACTATTGCATGTAAATGATTGTTGCAAAAAGTGTGATTGTACCCGGACGTGGCATGGCGTGTACCAAACTCTACTACTCTTGGACGCTAACTGCTGAACTGGCAGGATCGCATGGCCACAATACGCATGCACAATTTACTGTTGCAATTAAACCACAAATCATAAAAATGAAATGTTGGTAACGTCATAATGTGAAATTCCCTGGAGACATACACTTGCTAAAAAAATGGAATAGGCAAATTTAGGTTGCTATGGTCATCTCTTATGTGCTTTAAACATCTTTAAGTTTTTGCAATTTGTATTTTAGAAACTTAATATTGTGTCCTGCAACAATGTAAAACTACTTTCTCATTACTGCTTCACTAGTGCCAAGGTGAATTTTTCATATCCTCCCTGCTGAATGGCGTTGATCTCTGGGAGAGGGGGCAGGGGGGGAGGGGAACGGTAGAATAACTTTGCACTGGTTTGCACCACTCTTACACGACACTGCACTGCACATGCCTGTTCAGATACTGACACCTGTTGCACTCTCGTTGCAGTGGTGGAGGTGGACGTGCAGCGTGGCAAACTGTCTAAAAGGTATTTACAGTAGTTGGGCTGTCCCAAACCAACACAGATTTAAAAAAAAACCACTTCCCGTCTACCACTCCCACCGCATTGGGGGACGCCTCAACCTTCCACTGCACCTTTGAGTTCCCAGTCCAGGTGGAGCTGTGGCTTCCCCACCAAATCCACAGAAGGCTTTTTCCCCCTCACTGTCATCTCCTGTGCCCGCTGCTCCCCATGGCTTTCCCACCGCCTGGCCCTCCGGTTGTTAGTCTCTAGTCACTCTGGTGCTGATGGCGCTGCCCCGTCACTAGCTGCTTTGGTGCTGATGCTGCACCCGTCGCTGGCCTTTATGGTGCTGATGCTGCTCTGACTCCTGACACTGCTCCCACTGCTGGCCGCTCTGGTACCGATGCTGCTCCTGCAGACACCAGACTTCTCCTCGCTTGTTTAGGTGCTATCCCGGGTGAATTCCTCTGTTCACGCAAGGGTACTTTCTCTTGCAGGTGGCTCATGCGTAAGTGATCTTGATGACAAAATCATTACTTCACCAACCTTGACCCTGTACGTTACTGGGCTCACCACTTCTACAATACACCCTGGTAGCCATCTGGGTTGTTCCCCTCAGACACTTTTCACCAACACAGAATCCTGTACTCTGAATTGGGCATCTTGAATCCTTCTTAGTTTGCTCCCTTTGTCATTATATTCCGGTAGGTTTGGCTTCATCAACAACAACCTAGTACGTGGTTTCCTTCTCAAAAAAATTTCTGCTGATGTCTTCTCGGTAGTTGTGTGCGGTGTATTGTGGTAAGCAAACAACCACTTATCAATCGTATGCTGCAAGGATATTGTCCCCCCAGTTAGACCATTCACCAAGGCCTGCTTCAAGAGTGCTGTCTTCACTGACTGCACTGTTCTCTCTGCTGCTCCTTCCTAAATCGTATTTGTTGTTTCGCCACTGTTATAGCACAATGATAGCGACTAGATGTGGAAGTGTGAGAAGTATTGGTGTGGCTTGTAATTGGCCATACGTGAGCGCAGTCGGTACATATGAAGCTCGCCCCAGCAGTGACTGCCAACTGGAGGGTGGCGGCCGGCCACTCGCTCACTTCTCGCCACTCTGCTATCGCTTTGCCAGTCTGGCAACACTGCGTGCGCGCACCCTGCTTGCCGCCAGCGGGGAGGGAGGAAGGCTATCAGCTCCTCGCGTACTGCGTGACTGGGTCACGGAAGAAAGCGACACAGCCTCTTCCTCTCGCTGCTTCCTCGCAACTAATCNGGGAGGGAGGAAGGCTATCAGCTCCTCGCGTACTGCGTGACTGGGTCACGGAAGAAAGCGACACAGCCTCTTCCTCTCGCTGCTTCCTCGCAACTAATCCCTTCTCAGCACGGCCCTGACTGATATACAGACCTGCAAAGTGATGGGGGAATTTACTATGAGATCCTCAACCATACCATAACAGAATAAGAATTTTACAAAATTACTATTTTTTGTGTGTGAACCGCGCCCTTAAGGGCTCTAGTTTAATGCAGAGGCTAGACTCCTGGTTTGACTAGTCTCCACCATCTAACAGCAGCTAGTGGTTGAGCCTATTGGGTCCAATTGTAAACAGACTTGTGCATCATTATGGACTCGATGATCCAGGCTTGTTTCTNAGTGGTTGAGCCTATTGGGTCCAATTGTAAACAGACTTGTGCATCATTATGGACTCGATGATCCAGGCTTGTTTCTTGGCTACAGTCTTTAGCTATTGTTTGGACCAGTACGAACAGAGCACCATACTTGGTAGCTGGGTCGGATTTCCCATGTTGCTACCTGTAGGCTCATGAAAAACTGCCGCCCCCTCCTCAATCTGTTATCTTTTTTCATTTATTCTTCATTTATTATTTTACAATCCACAGCAACGAGACCGGGTACATCATCATGATTTAAATTATCACATTTATATGTTAAAAATTAATTACTAAATTAAAAGGGAAAAAAAGTATTAGTTAAAAACAAGAAGTTATCGATGTAACTAATGAGCCTACTGTCCTCTAAATGGATGCACATAATTTTGATGAAGTTTTTAAAAAGTTAGATGGGAGGTGGGTCTTGATGTCTCGTTGATAGTGATTTAGATTAGAGATGCAACCAGAAACAAATGCAATACTAGTGAGACAATTACAAATACACACTGGCCTATCCTGGGACTCAAACACAGAACGCCTCCTACTTATGCTGGCGTGCAGCCAACTACATTACTGAGGTACGATTCGGAGCATCAACTTTGGTAGTAATCAGTCTATAAAGATTTGGTAGACTATGTTTAGCAACTTAAAATATCTACAGGGGCATAATTTTGAAAACAAGTGTGTCAATCGCTTAAATCATGTTAGCTTGAATGGCATACAGTAGCATTACTTGTGTGCTGTCAATATAAAAAGTTTGGATGCAATTTATAANATCATGTTAGCTTGAATGGCATACAGTAGCATTACTTGTGTGCTGTCAATATAAAAAGTTTGGATGCAATTTATAAAATTATTTAATAGATATGATTAAATTATCTAAATAATTTATATTGCACTATTTTGAAAAAATGTCTGACCCACATAAATTACGTCAGTTTACATGGTCCACTGTAGTACTACTTGTGTGCAGAATTTTGTGGGAACAGCTTTAAATACTTTCTAACAAAAGAACAATCCCAATCTCTAGGAAATCTACTCTCTTCAGAGATTTTTGCTGGGGTTGGGGACTCAAATAGGAGTGACAGGGGCAATTTGACTGTGTATTGTGGAACCAATAATCTTTCTGTGCTCAGGCTTACTAGATGTAGAGGCTTCAACTAATGGCTGTCATGCTGGAAATGCCCTTCATAACACTTTTGATCTTGAAAGAGATAGGGAGGGAGAGAAATTTGTTCACCAACGGACTTATGCTAGGGTCGGGNTCATAACACTTTTGATCTTGAAAGAGATAGGGAGGGAGAGAAATTTGTTCACCAACGGACTTATGCTAGGGTCGGATGAATATGAATGTGGGTGACGGGGCAGGAGATAGTAGGGCCATGGTGGTTAAGAATCCTGCTCAGTATAGTCACACATGGTGCAACTGTGTGACTTTTGTCCAATCATTCATGTGAAGTCACCAACTTCTCAATAGAAGCCACCATTCCTGCATCTTTCCAGGGCAACAACAAGGATTGCAAGATTTGNGTGAAGTCACCAACTTCTCAATAGAAGCCACCATTCCTGCATCTTTCCAGGGCAACAACAAGGATTGCAAGATTTGTTTGGGAAGGTTTTTTCATTGATGCCATCACCGACACAGAGGTACGACAAGCGGTACACCTGGCTGCACCTCACACCATGCAGGAGGCCCTGACCCCGAGCACTGGAAGTGGAGTAGGCAAGACAGGGATCCGCACCCCAATGTCTGGTACAGGCAGTGATGCTGAATGAAGATGACGAAAGCTCTTATTGCCAACAACAGCAGCAGCAGAAACATAAGCAGCAGTGAGGTGAGGAACAAATGGCTTTGATGACTGCATGCAAGCACTGCATGAAGAAATTTGTGAGCTTTGTCCATATGTCCAACAACTGAGACACCTCATTGATGAGTTGATAGTGCTAGCTGCAAGCCTCACAAAGCAGTTGGAAAGTGCACACGAGTGCTGGCCAGATGCACTGTGCACATTGTGCCACATAGCAGTGAAAGAAGCCCATGGCATGGAGCGAGTGATGTGATGGCCCTTCTCAGCAGTGGCTCTGAGGATAGCAGTCCCATGGAGGAAGTGCTTCAGGGGGCAAAGAACCAGCTGCGCGCATGAGTCTATCCCCTCCACTTCACAGTCACGTGGCATCATGACGTCAGGAGGCGGGTACCTCTAGTCTTCCATTATTAACATACATATTATATGTGACGTAGCTTAAGCATACCGAAAATTACACAAATGCTTTTTCTTGATACACCCGTACATTATTTGAGGAAACAGTTGATTTCTTTTACCTTTCTTACCTAACTTGCCAGCATGTTACCGCCAGCAATTAACACAGTGACATAAGCAGAAAGGACGTGTGTAGTTCACTGTCATTATTCAATTTTTGTTTTGCATAACATTTGACCTTAAATGATCTTGGTATTTGTTTAGTTTGTGCATTCACTCTTAATTCTCTGTAGTTTTGTTCGCAGTATATTCCACTGTAGAAAAAATTGTAAAGAGGCCAGGCCAATATTTTGGTAACATGGATTCGGCCAGAAATATGAATCAACCCAACCCTCCATATAATACCCAAATGTATTTAGCAGCTAAAACAAGACATTAACTAAATACAAATAATAGCACCATCAGTACAAATGCTAGTAATTTATTGATCTTTCATTTAATAGTAAACATTGGCATAATCCCTTGAATTAAATAATAGTAGTGTATTTACATTTGTATGTGTCAGAAAACTATAGTATTCATTAAAATTTCTTGAATTTGTCATAAATGAAGATATATAAATGAAAATATAATAAAGAACTGACTGTATACAATGAGCTCTTAAAAATAAAATTCACTGTACAATATGAACAAAAGGTTATATAATAAGCCCATACAATACAGNTAACTGACTATACAATGAGCTCTTAAAAATAAAATTCACTGTACAATATGAACAAAAGGTTATATAATAAGCCCATACAATACAGCCCAAGCATCTTACTTGAAGTAATAAAGAATCATTCCGATGAACAAACTGTGGCAAGGTACTACCAAACAACTATTAAAAACAACATATCTCAAATATTTCTTTTATAATATATACATAAATGATTTGCGTGTAATAATGAAGGAAGGCTGTAACACAATACTTGTCCCCCATGCACCAGAGCTTTCGGAAAATATAACCTTACCCACTAAAAACATATAAGTGGAAAATCCTAGCTTTGACGAATCCACAACATAATAAGGCCGTGCTCCAACTTGAAAGTGTGCTCACTCTCACTCACTGTAGCGAATTGAGACTTGTGCCCTCTGTGAGCCTTCGGCATTATTTCTCTGACCGGAAATGTATGAAAAATAAAGCATTGCTTACCTTTCACTTTCCTCGGATAAATTTACAGTGTTTTTTTTTAAATCTTAGTTTATTAAGTTTGTTTTTTTATTTGAAAATACCACTAGCATTTTTAGAGTACATAGTAAGTTTGTAAACTGGCAAATTCTCCTGTCAACCTTTTTGCTTAGCCAAGTAACAAAAGGCAGCTTTATGTACTTGAAAATCTATTTCAAGATATTATCTTACATAAGACACAAAGCTCGAAATAAAGACTGCCTGAAAAATAGAAGGTAGCCTGCAGAACGTCCTTTCAAAAGAGGGGATGTTAAAGATGTAACTTAATGTAAATTAGACAGTGAAATAATTATGAAAATGCATTAGAAATGAAATAGTGATTGTGATTTACAGCACTTGAGAGCATGTGACTGGGTGAAGGGAGTATTTTCCAATGTCATTCTGCATCTTGGTTACTATTATGTCTGTTCATCGTCACAGTTTTCTTGGTTGAGTAGTACTTATTTTTCAGGGGGTGGTGACCCAATGATGCCCAATCATCTGTGATCGCACAGGTCTGTGTCCAACAGTGCTAGCAATGGACGAAGCTCAGTGACACCAGAAACTGTACTACTACGACAGGAACATGGTAATATAAGTCTCGAGTCACTTGATCTCGGGCAGCAAGGTGCACTGGAATGGCTACTTAAGGGTTTGAAAGACCCACATCTGATGCTCTTTGGCAGGTAAGTTTGTAACAGGCTCTATCTACAGGATGGATGCAAGTAGTACCTTGTCTGACACACACCACTCCATCCAGAAACAAGCATCAGGGAGCAAAGGGCATGTCTCATGTTGCAGGAACTGAATCAGGAATATCTAGCAGTTACAGTGAGACAACTGTCCTGTTCCCAAGCAGTTGTTCGTGAGAGATGCGGATGCCTGTGCTGAAAAGCAAGGAACCTTCATCAATCAGGCCATCCAAGACGAGAGGTCTCCTGTCAACCAGAGTTGAGATGCATTAGTGTGCACAGTATTTATTTCAGTAGGTCGTGGGAGGTGCCAAACTGCTCCTTGGCACTATAACCCTACACTGTCGGGTCAAGCTGGGCAAGAAATGAGATGGCATTTGAAGGTATTGCTGGTTAGATTTGTAGTGGTATCATCATTAGATGATTTTGGAAACATAATTGTAAAGAAAGGAGAGACATATTGTGAGGTTCTTTTACTGTTTTAATGCAACAATAATGAAAAGCCTAATCTTGCAGCAGCATACATAATAATCACCTCTGTAATCACTATTAAAAAAAAAAAGAGAGAGAACGAGAGAGAGAGATAGATAGAGAGAGATAGATAGATATAGAGAGAGATAGATAGAGAGAGAGAAAGATAGATAGATAGAGATAGAGAGAAAGATAGATAGAGAGAGATAGATAGAGAGAGTGTGTGTGTGTGCGTGTGTTTTTTTTTTTTTTCAGACATGAGAATGTGGTGATCTGGTGACCTGACTTCTTGTCAACATATCTGACCAGAATATAGTCTGCACATAATGAAAGTAGTCTGTCTAGCAAATGATACAATACTGGTTTACTGCATTACCATATCTCAGTACTTCTGTAAATGCAGTTCGGGCTTTTAAGGAGAAGAAAGGTGAACTTACAGTGAGCAGGACTGGCAGGTGGTGACATGCGTGCCTTTGTATGGATCATCCTTTTCCTTTACATCTTTGAGGTATCGGATGGCACAATAGCTCTACGGTTGTGATTAAAGACAGTCACGAGACTTGCAGTATAAATTTCCTTTCTTCACATCTTTGGGTACTGGAAAGCATCCTCACCTTAAAGGTTAGGGAGAGGTCATGCAAGTGATAAGAATCATGGTAAGGGGTGGTGGTTCTGCACTATCAGACTATTCAGTTGTAATCCACCACAGAGCTTCCTGGTTTCATCAGGAGGTATATGGTACACCGCTTGTGTAGGCCAGTTTGGTTTATTACGCTCAGTTAGAGTTAACGCCAGTAAAACTACACTCTCACACAAAGTCAGCGACTTGAACTCCTTTCCCACCTGCGCTAACTTTCACACCCTGTATGGCCTACTACATGAAGGAATGAGACGAAAGCACAGCATGTAGTACAGTGTCAACTTGTAACTATGATGCTCGTGAAGCCTGCCAGCAGCTGGGTGTAGTGACATACAGAAAGCTAAAGTGGTGTGCAACAATCCAAGTTCCAGGGTTACTTTCAGGCTNAGTGTGCAACAATCCAAGTTCCAAGTCCCTCAGAGTCAGGGTTACTTTCAGGCTTTACACACACATGAAGTCCCAGTTGTGGCAGGTGCCCCACAATGAACTAGTCGTATACCACTGTCATCTGTGCCACACCCCAGAGAGCTCCAAGTAACACCAGAATGTATACTTGTTTCACCTCAGTGGAAATCCTAATAAAACACTAATTAATTACAGTGGAACCCCTGTTTTACACCTCCTCATTTTACACTTTCCTGCCATTTGTGCATACTTTTTTTTGGTCCCAATGTCTGTTTTTACAGCATAAGTTTCACTCTTTTTACACTTTCCAGCATTTTGCAACATTTTTTCCCGATCCCTTGAAAAGTGTAAAATAGGGGTTTTACTGTACATACAAAATACTAATTACAATAATCTGTATTGACACATTAAATANGGTATCGACACATTAAATATGTTAAGTATAAAGTATATGCATTAACAATGATATGTCCAAATTTATTAAATTACTATATCGTAAATGTGGTTCTCAAAGGATCCAAAAAAAATTCCTAGGTAATTGCAATTTAAAGAATTTCAAATTAATTGATTTTCCTTTTTAATATTGGTGTTCCTTAATAATTTTTTCCACAGTTAGCATAAAAAAAAGAAGAAAAATAAGTATTTGTTCTGTCTGTTTAAGAGTTCATATGAAACTCTTAATTGTTTTACAGTACCCTCTGGGATCTGGTGAAACTGACGAGTAAAAATTGTGCACATGATTAAACAAAAATTTGTAGACATATTTTCAGTTCAGATGAACAATAACATGTACATTAGTGTGCAGGAACACGGGGTAAAGGTGATAACTAAAGTTAGCATGGCATCGTCTTACAACACAAGATGGTGTCGCCAAGACTGCAACATGGCCGATGTCTTCGTTTCTTGCCACTCCAAAGCTAGATTTAATGACTTGTGAGGCTTTAAAAAATTCAGTCCCACATAGAAATTCCACTGTCGTTTGATTCGCTATTATACAACTTTACAATGTGCAGCAAAAAAAAAAAAAAAAGTGAGTTGAAATTACATGCTGCTGCTACATGGCTTCCAAATCAAAGATGTTCTCCTATAATAAAAAAAAAATTAGAAATTAAACTATACCATAACAGAGTCCTACGGCAAAATGATTGAAAATGAATGTTATACTTTTAGTAAGATTACTTAAAATTGAAGCACAAATACATGAAATGTAATATTATGTAAATAAACATTTAAATAGTATACAACCTAACCTGAATTTCCTAAAAATTAGGAGGTGGACCTAAACTAACATTCAAAACCAAACATTATCTAGAGGGGCTTAGAAAGGAAGTTCATTTAGTCTGTAAAGCTAATAAAAATTATCACATTCCAGAAATAGAAATTGAAATAAAATTAATCTACTGTATAATCACTACAATGTGCACATGCACAAGACTTAGAGAGAAAATATAAATATATATATAAATATATATATATAAATATATAAATATATATATATATATATATATATCTCTCTCTCTCTCTCTCTCTCTCTCTCTCTGTGTGTGCGTGCGTGCGTGCGTGTGTGTGTGTGTGTGTGTGTGTGATGCTTAGTAAAAATTGTTCTTAAGCAAAATAATATTGGAGTAAGTGTACCTGAATAAGATGTGTTGTCCCTTTGGTGTGATTTTCTAGACTAGATTAAGCGAGGGAATAGCCTGAAAGTAGAATTTTAGCAGTGCTTCAGAAAAGTTGAAAGTAACCATGAATTGACTATAGCTGCAAGAGTTTAGTCAGGCTTTTGGAGGAAGCGTACTCGTGATATGCATGAACGCTACAACCAAACAGATAAGTAGTAATCCTATAACCACTTCATACTGGGAGGACAGAGGCTCCAACATTGGTCCAACATATCTTGGCTATCTTAGCACATCTTGTTCTGTCACTCAGGCACCCTTGTGCAGATAGTGAACTAAACCAATCCAACCCATCTGCCAGCACTTCCATTGCTATAAGTGGAGTAACTGCCGTTGACATCCATAGAGNGAACTAAACCAATCCAACCCATCTGCCAGCACTTCCATTGCTATAAGTGGAGTAACTGCCGTTGACATCCATAGATCCTCATCTCAGATTATTAGTCATGCTTTGGGACAGCACCTCTGATCAATGGCTTGGCCATTTTTGGGACAGCGCCACACAGTTCTGATAAGGGCTATACCAGCTCCCTGGATCTCGGTGCCCAGAAGGAGATGTAATGATGCTGTAAAATTACAGTGTGCTGCCTTACCAAGGCAAAAGGAAAAACTGACAACACACCACTGCATCCTATAGCAGTTTTCGCACCACCACCTGCACCAGGGACCCCAACTAATGTCTGCCAATTGAGCTCGACAACCCTCACTGGGATAGTGTTACATTCTTCACCTCAGCCAAGTACAACCACCAACTTAAAGTCTAAGCTTCAAGTCATGCATTCCATGGTGATTAGCTGCATAAATCAATGCCTCGTGGACAAGGGATCCAGAATGCCCACTTGTTCACTTGTGGGAATTAACCTTGGGATAACCCTGTCACAGTTCCAGATCAGTACCTGGCTGACTCACCTGGTCCACCACAACACAAATCAAACTGTCTTGCTTACAATTGGGACATATCCTGCAGAATACAGTGCTCTCCATGTGTACCAATAATGCATGTTCCAACAAACTGTATCCACTGACAATCTTCTGATCTGGGCAAAATTCCTATATAAATAAAAATAAAATTATCCACTTTTATCGTTTATAGTAATATTGCATTAGTCTAAAATCTTTCGGCCCCATCACTTAAGATGTCATGCAGGTTGTTATTGGAAACGTCTAATAACTGGATGTGAAATATGTGAAGCGCAGTGCTCTCCAGTTCAGCTGATGCTTGGGAGTCAGGCAGTCAGGTGGAACCTTGCTCCCTCCCATTACACACCTGATGAAAGGCAGAACCTTGCTCCCTCCCATTACACACCTGATGAAAGGGTAAGTGGTTATCTAGCAACCAGCATGGCATCATCTATCTCTCTCTTTTATCTTCCCTTACATGCCAGCGAGAGGGAAAGCTGTCTAGAAAGAAAGAAAAAAAACTGCATCCTCTCTCTTATGTCTGCTCGCATTTGCTTCCTCCCCTGATACACCTGGCAAGAGAAGAATCGAGAGTATATGAAGCATTAAATAAAAATGGTTGCCTGTAAAGTCGGTTTTACGGGCGAAGATTTTACGTGACAACGTAGTGCTGCGCGCGCGGCAGACCGATCATAGTTGAGTGGGAGAGAGACGCAAGGCATTCGGCGGGCCTCTCTCTCGTTCGGTGACTCATCGTAACGTTACCGAGCGTTACACTTTTTCATAAGTGACTCCCAGCCGCAACCTAATTTAAGACGTTGTCACGTCAAAAACACAATATCTGTCACTGCAACGAATATTCATTAAACATATTTTTTTAGTAATGCGAGAGCGTCTTTATTTATCAAGCGCGTTATTAATTTCCTTGTGGTTCGTCTAATTACATTTATTAATTGTAAAACTGCGACGCTAGCTCCACCGCGTCGTTCGTCTTTGGAATTGCTTCCATGCAAGGTGGCTTTCTCCTTGGCCGGCTCGGCTCCCCTCCTGTTTCCTCCCCTCATTTCCCTCCCTTGATTACCCCTCCTCGGTGACTCATCGTAACGTTACCGAGCGTTACACTTTTTCATAAGTGACTCCCAGCCGCAACCTAATTTAAGACGTTGTCACGTCAAAACTAATCATGTGATCTCAGATTAACAGTGCTTGTTTATCCTCTCAAACACACCACAGAGTGGCCCAAGTGCTCTGCAAAGTCTGACCTCTAAGAGTCACTGCAGTTAGTATGCGACAGTAATCCACTATGGCAACTTGTTACACGTTTCCAACTGTATCTACGATTGCAGAAACTTTATCAGGATTATCCATCACTCTAAATAGTTGCACGTATCATTACTGTAGTATTTCAAAGCAAATGGTTTCGCCTAAAAATGTCACGCAATAAATTTTAACCAGCATGCACAATTTTTTTGCCAAGAGGTTTTCTTTTGCATTTAAAGGTAATTTTTTCCTGTAAAGTTAGTTTTCTTTTATTGTCTGTAGCATAAAATCAACGTGAGTTTTAAATAAAATATTAATATAATTCAATAGGCAGCATCTTCTCAATAAAATGATAACCACAGAAGCATTATACTTGACCTCTGTCACCAAAAATTGTTTGAACATCGAGTAATGTATATTGCCAAATGTGAAGTTAATTTTCAGTGGCTTCTTGCAGGGAGGTCACAGGATTTATATTACTTTATTTGAATTTAAACATGTCTTCTGAATAAACTGATATCCTGTAAGGGCCTATTTAACACCTTTTGCCACCAAATAATGAGTAAGCACAGAGTCTGAGCGCAGCGTAACTCGCGACAGGCGTAAGTGTATGGGAAAATCAGAGGACATGGTTTTGAATGATAATTATTGAAGACCACAAAAATTAAATTTTAATTGCTTTATTTATTTTTCTTTATCTCAAAATCACATTTTTTGTTCAAACTGAAATACGTATTCTTAATTACATACTTCGCAAGGCAGANTTTTTCTTTATCTCAAAATCACATTTTTTGTTCAAACTGAAATACGTATTCTTAATTACATACTTCGCAAGGCAGATGTTTGCCGCACGTACATGGCATCACCAACATAAGTGTAGATAGGTGGCTTGGATTGAGTAAGCTGTGGATTTTCCCGGCGATACTCGGCAGAGCTTGTTTCCTTCCCTTACACGGCTAGTGGGGTGGCAGGTAGTTGCCTAGCAAACAGCCTGGCATCCTTGCCCCCTACTTCTGGGTGCCAACTGGTTTGGAAGAGAAATGAGCCTTTGGAGGGGTAGATTGTTTCACTCCTCCCAACACTGAGATTTCCATTTATGTCTTGTCTGCTGCGAACATGCTCTCAATCAGCTTGGGTATATGCAAGACGTTCAAAATTTGCCTTACATTTGGTGTCATATTATGGTTTGTTTTTCAGAGGGTTAGAAAGTTTCGGGTCAGCTTCCATTTTGTGTACAGTACTTGGTGACATTATATTCTTTATTTAGGTGAATTGAGGTGAAATGTCCTTTTAATGTATTATTAACAATAATACAAATACAGTAATATTTAAAAAAAATTCCTATTTTTATTGCATTTATTAGTTAAACTTTGTTCACAGATAATGTACAGTTCTCATTATACTCAACATTAAGTTTAGTAAGGTTAATTTGAATAATTTACAGGTCAGATTCTCATCTACTGAATTTTTGAATGTATGGAAAATTTTTGACAGTTCCCTGAAAAATGGTAGATAAGAGTTTCAACTGTGCATAACAGTATTCCATAATGCTTTATATCACTTTTTAATCCATCACATTTTTCATCAATGTTTAGGTTTCATTGAGTCTGTTTCAATACACACTTTCTTTCAAGTTATTCCAAATCTCTTATCCCTCACGTACTATATTTAATGCCTAGAAAAAAAAAAAGGGGGGGGGGGTCTGTTTTTAATCATTCTTTAAAAATGTTTTATTCATTTTTTTTATTTTGTTGTAATAGGTGTCTTCTTTTTAGTTTCATTTTTAACATTCATTGTATGGTAACATGTATATTTATAAATGTGATTAGTTCTAGATCTTTGGCAACACGAAATGACACATCACATCAGAGGAAATTAAAGTGATTGGCTTTTACAAGTTACGGTTATTTATGACCATTTTAGTTTTAATGGTATTTCTTTCCTCTGAATGCCATCACCTAGCATTTATTTAATGAGACTGTGAGGCTATACTCACCAAAGACTTTCTGGAACGTATATGCATTGTCTTCTATAGCAATTGCCAGAATAAATGTTAATTCAAAGAGATTGTTGTAATGTGCAAGGGTCAGGGTTGAGGACATCATATGGCAGTTGCGCAGGTTAACTGCAGGCCTTACCCACCACAAATAGGACTTCATCCCAAACAGTGTGGACTTGCATTCACAGTGATCCCAGTGGAGATAGTGCCTCCACCTAGGTGCAGGGCTACAGCAGACTACAATTCCAAGGAAGCGTGTATGTGTAATGCTTGTAATAGTGTACTGATTTGAGAAACATAAAATTTTATGGTTTAACATTGCCATAGAATGAAACAGTGCCTCCAAGTATAATTTATAAAATAAAAACTGTTTCAGTCATCGTAAAGAAAATATTCTTAAGTGTGTGAAAAGCATCCCAGCTTTTCATTTAAATATGCCAAGAAAATATTTCCAAAGACCCGACTGTTTGTAAGGTGTTCTTTATCATCACTGTTTTTTCTTTAATGCTGTTTTTTGCTATCCCTACTTCACAAACAGAATTTATACCAACTTGGGAGATTCAGTGAAACCATTCACCAAATAAAGCTCCCTGTGGAGAAATATGCTAACGTTAAAACTGCTGTTTTAGAGAAATGACAGAGAGGCACGAGAAAAAGAATGAGACACTTCCTAGATAATCCAGCTGAAACTGTTAAATGGCACTGGATGTCAATGCCATAACGACTGCTGAAAGAAAGAAAGAAAGAAAGAAGGAAAGAAGANAATCCAGCTGAAACTGTTAAATGGCACTGGATGTCAATGCCATAACGACTGCTGAAAGAAAGAAAGAAAGAAAGAAAGAAGGAAAGAAGAAAAAAACCCTAGTGGTTCTGTATTTTCACTAAGATAATTAATTATGCATTCCCTTCACATGTATCAAGCTGTTTTGAACTATAGGCTATGTAAGCACCAAATACTTTAAAATATATACTATAAAAATTTGTTTCCAGACTTATCTGTAGGAACTAATCATATTATTAATGCAAATATAAAATATTATTACCTGCTACTGCTACATATTACAAAGATAATTGCAATTATCATTAGTTGGTTAAAAATTTATCCTAAAACATTTTGTGGCAAATTATTTTATTGAAAGAGTGACATATGCCAACCACAATAGATTTTTTTTTTGTTCCAGAAAAAAAATGTATAGTATCTGCTGTGTACAGTGCAATACAAAGTAATTTTTCACCTGCATACCTAATGATGATCAAGTTATTCCAACAAAACTCAACAAGTGTAAATTTTGAAATTCAGGTGGTACATTCTATACACACTGTCATGCTGTGGGCAGGCACAGCAAAGGAAAACACGAGTGCCGCAACTGTTAGAAGCCAGCTAAACTGTGTCCTGCAGTCTGCCTAGTATTATCAATACGTACATACCTTGCAGCACACAGCATGCCAGTAATGTCCATCAGTGCCCTGCACGGGCCGAGTGTACCCGTCATACCCGATTATTATCCGACCCAAAACAGTTGGGCCTGGGCCAGGCACAAATGGGTACCACCCGATAAGGCCGTGCCGGTGGCCAGACAGACAGTCTGAGGCGGGCCGGGCTCGACCCAGCCACCAGAATCTAAATCGGGCCAGGCCGCTGGCGAGCCCGCACCCGCATTATGCTTCAAAACCTGCAAAATGCAGCCCTACTACATGTCGTGTTCTTGTTGTATTCAATAACATATTAGGCGATTTTTTGTCTAGACTGGCCGTCATTGACTGTTGGTATAGGTGGGTGGTGTGGTTGGTTGATTGCGAGGGTGGATGGTGAGGGGGACGAGCTATAACAACTTATTGGTTGGGAGCGGGTTGGTGGCATGCAGGGATGTTGATGGCGGCTGAGGTATGGTAAGTAAATGGCGAGGGAAGTGAATCGACAAGAAGGGTGTTGGAAGTGTGGGTGATGGTGTGTGTGGGAGGGGGGGTATGTGTGTTACGTTGAGCGTGACTGTCTATGAACAGAAACACATCAGTGTCTCATTAGAAGTTGTTTTTTAGTTTGTGCTAGATCAGGCGCACAGGTAAAAGGGGTTTACAGCCCTAATACGGTGGGGTCTGCAAGATCTGGAGCTTAGCCTTTATGGTGTCTTTGTAGAGTGTCGGGCGGGTAGGCCGCCTGCTTGGCACAAAGTCTATCAGTGCTAGAGCTGGTTTGCGATTGCGGGGTGTTGACGGAGCTGCTGGCTTACCTCCCACAGCCGGTCGACGGATGCTCGTTGATGTTGGTCCAATGGCGGGCCTCCTGGCCTGGCTGTGTGGTGGCGATGGTGTCTGCTGGACTGCTCGGCAGGGAGATGTGTTCGGCTGCGGCTGGCGGCCCACTGGTGCTGGTTGATGGAGCTGCATCTAGGTTGTCGATGCACTTCACACCTAGGTCTAGGGGCAGGCCTAGGCGGAGGATCTCAATGACTGGGTGTACAGACCCGGGGAGCTTTACCAGGGGTCCTAACAGATGACTAGATGTTACTGCAAGGTGAGGCCTCGACAGTTGGTGGGCAGTGTAAGCTCAATCCCGGGGGGTGAGGTAGCTGAAGACTAGGTCAGGTCGTTTAATCAACGCATGCTTACCAGTGAGGATGGCAGCTGCATTCCTATTGCTCCACTACTACTCCTCCTGTGGATGAACTGCATTTACCAAGGAATTAGGTTCTACGGATCACGTCCGTAACGGGATGGCAGGCAACAATAACCCTAGCTAGAGTGTGATTTGGAAGGGGTAAATCCTTCCTTGCCAGACCTGGTACTCCCTCAGGAAAGTTTATACACTGTGGAGGTAGTAGGTTAGCTGACAAGGGGAATCTAGCCTCTTCGTCGTGTGTCTTGCACACGGTTGTCGCTCTACCGTGTGTGTGCACCAGGTACCTTTACGTGCCTGGTCCACAGTATGGGTGCCCGTCTAATAGGTTGTCTCTTGTGACGTACGTCGAGTCCGTTTTAGGGGACAGGCCACAGTCATACCCTAAGATCGGCAAATTCTGTATTAATCCGCGGTTCCCTGCCTCTCCTTTGTGGGGTGACACTTGCAGGGGATGATTAAGCTCAGTTCACTCAAGAATGTGCAGACGGCGGTTAAACTGGAAATGTGTTTTATTATCTCCAGAATAAGACACTGTGACCCGCACTCTCTTATACATATATCAAGCGCAGATTAACTCTTGGAAGGTAATCAAAGGCAGATGAAGGCGCCTGCGAGGTTGAAGAGCCTGGCCTAAAGGGCAAGCAAAACAGTACAGAGCAACAACTAAGTAGCCATAATAGCAACTAAACCCTAACTGAAGCTAAGTGGGTGTCTTGAAGGGACTTAGGGGGAAGTATGGGGTGTGGGTGTTGACGTAATTTGTCAAGTGGGGGACGACTGTTCTGGAAGAAGTCCGACATTGGTAGCTGAAGATCAACTGTTGGTTTGTCGTGAGAACTGTAGAGAGCAAACAGAGCAGAGAGTCTTGGCACGACTTGTGCAAAGGTGAGCTGCTGATATGAACTGCCGTTCTGCGGTGGTGCAGGAACATATATTCACCTGCGCTTGGGGGTGGCAGGGGTAGCTTCTTCCTCCGTAGGCGGAGCCGAACTCTGCTACCATCTCTCGGGCGGTAGGGGAGCAGGTTTCCCTGCTATGCAAGGTTGCGTCGGCTACGTGTGCAGTTTCTCTGATGTGGTTTACTAATATATTCCCATTTCACAGGGTTTTATTTAAGGCGGGGGCGATTTAATATATTCTTCCTTCGGGTGCATTGCGGTCTCCAGGCATGCACCTTATTATAGGAGACGTAATGTTGGCTTGGGATGCTGCATTTCAGGGTTGCATCACTTACAGGCATGTGGCGCGCACGTGATGATGCGTAGTTGCAGCAAAAAAAAAGTAGTAGTCTATACACGTGTCATGCGTCAATGTTAAGTAAGTAATTCGCTTTGGGGGTTGTAAGATTGATAAGCTATACGAGATACGTTAAAAAAGAAAGTGACTTTTCAAAGTTTGTGGGCTACGTACGTTCAATTATCAATTGTTTTTTTTTTTGTTATGTTGGTTCACATGTCCCCAACTTATGTTGACATTATCAGCCATTTTGCATTTTAGTTTGTTTTTGACAGATATAAAGGTTAGACGTGTTTTGGTGAGCTTGGCAATTTTTTGCTATAAAAAAAAATGGATCAAAGAATTTGTATTAAATTGTGTGTGAAAAATTANTGCATTTCAGGGTTGCATCACTTACAGGCATGTGGCGCGCACGTGATGATGCGTAGTTGCAGCAAAAAAAAAGTAGGTCTATACATGTGTCACGTGTCAATGTTAAATAAGTAATTCGCTTTGGGGGTTGTAAGATTGATAAGCTATACGAGATACGTTAAAAAAGAAAGTGACTTTTCAAAGTTTGTGGGCTACGTACGTTCAATTATCAATTGTTTTTTTTGTTATGTTGGTACACATGTCCCCAACTTATGTTGACATTATCAGCCATTTTGCAGTTTAGTTTGTTTTTGACAGATATAAAGGCTAGACGTGTTTTGGTGAGCTTGGCAATTTTTTGCTATAAAAAAAATGGATCAAAGAATTTGTATTAAATTGTGTGTGAAAAATAAAATTAAGTGCTCCGACGCACTTAAAATGTTGACTTTAGCATTTGGCGAGTCTACTTTGAGCAAAAAAAATGTTTATAAGTGGTACAAGCTCTTCACAGAAGGTCGAGAAGATGTTAATGATGATGCCCGCCCTGGACGCCCCAACACGTCAACAACCGTGAAGCAGTGAAGAAAATTGTTATGGAGAATCGTCAAAACACTATTAGAGAAGTTGTTGAGGATGTCGACATATCGGTTGGCTCATGCCATGCAATTTCGGATGTTTTGGGCATGAAGCTTGTGGCAGCGAAGTTTGTTCCAAAATTGCTAAATTTTGATCAAAAGCACCGTTGCATGAGCATCGCTCAGGAGCTGATGAATGACGTCAACGACGATCCATATTTGCTCAAAAGGGTCATAACTGGTGACGAAACATGGGTTTATGGTTATGACGTCGAAACCAAAGCCCAATCATCCCAATGGAAGTGGCCAGAAGAGCCAAGACCGAAAAAAGCATGCCAAGTTCGGTCAAATGTGAAGGTTTTTCTCACTGTTTTCTTCGATTACAATGGCGTGGTTCATGGNGACTTTAGCATTTGGCGAGTCTACTTTGAGCAAAAAAAATGTTTATAAGTGGTACAAGCTCTTCACAGAAGGTCGAGAAGATGTTAATGATGATGCCCGCCCTGGACGCCCCAACAAGTCAACAACCGATGAAAACGTTGAAGCAGTGAAGAAAATTGTTATGGAGAATCGTCAAATCACTATTAGAGAAGTTGTTGAGGATGTCGACATATCGGTTGGCTCATGTCATGCAATTTTTTCGGATGTTTTGGGCATAAAGCGTGTGGCAGCGAAGTTTGTTCCAAAATTGCTAAATTTTGATCAAAAGCACCGTTGCATGAGCATCGCTCAGGAGCTGATGAATGACGTCAACGACAATCCAGATTTGCTCAAAAGGGTCATAACTGGTGACGAAACATGGGTTTATGGTTATGACGTCGAAACCAAAGCCCAATCATCCCAATGGAAGTGGACAGAAGAGCCAAGACCGAAAAAAGCATGCCAAGTTCGGTCAAATGTGAAGGTTTTTCTCACTGTTTTCTTCGATTACAATGGTGTGGTTCATAGTGAGTTGTTGCCAAAAGGTCGTACGGTCAATAAGGAATATTATTACCTTGAAGTTATGCGCCGTTTGCGTGAAGCAATATAAAGAAAACGCCCGGATTTGTGGCGAAACAATTCATGGCTTTTGCATCACGATAATGCACCTGCTCACACATTGTTGCTTGTTCGTGATTTTTTGTTCAAAAACAACACCGTAATCATGCCTCAGCCACCGTATTCACCGGACTTGGCCCCCTGCGACTTTTTCCTGTTCACAAAACTGAAGAGATCCATGAAAGGATGGAGGTTNATTTGCTCAAAAGGGTCATAACTGGTGACGAAACATGGGTTTATGGTTATGACGTCGAAACCAAAGCCCAATCATCCCAATGGAAGTGGACAGAAGAGCCAAGACCGAAAAAAGCATGCCAAGTTCGGTCAAATGTGAAGGTTTTTCTCACTGTTTTCTTCGATTACAATGGTGTGGTTCATAGTGAGTTGTTGCCAAAAGGTCGTACGGTCAATAAGGAATATTATTACCTTGAAGTTATGCGCCGTTTGCGTGAAGCAATATAAAGAAAACGCCCGGATTTGTGGCGAAACAATTCATGGCTTTTGCATCACGATAATGCACCTGCTCACACATCGTTGCTTGTTCGTGATTTTTTGTTCAAAAACAACACCGTAATCATGCCTCAGCCACCGTATTCACCGGACTTGGCCCCCTGCGACTTTTTCTTGTTCACAAAACTGAAGAGATCCATGAAAGGATGGAGGTTTGCCACAATTGAGGAGATAAAGACCGCATCGCTGGGAGAGCTCAAGGCCATACCAAAAAGCGCATATCAGAAGTGCTTCGAGGATTGAAAAAAGCGCTGGCACAAGTGTATTATATCTGAGGGGGATTACTTTGAAGGGGACAAAATAGATATTGATAAATAAATAAATATTTATCGAGAAAAATTAACAAGTCCCTTTTTTTCTTTTAACAAACCTCGTTTAGCCAATAAAATATAGAGGTCGGAGCTTCAGTTGGTTGCTGATCGTTATACCAGGGAGTGGCTGTGCTCTGTCATGTTTACGAGAATCAAACTTCTAGGGCCACACACATCCGACTTGGTTTTTTGCATTAGGTATGTAATTTTTTCCTCAATGTTTTTTTTACGTTTATTTTTAATTTTTCACAATTATTTGTTGTTTTTTCTAGTTCAATGTCAGGGTCACCAGCTTCTGATATGGGTGTTGGAGTTTTGTGACATAATGTTACTAAATTTTATGAGTTTCTTTTGATTTTTCCAGTGTTTGTTTCAGTTTTTCGAGTTTTAGGTCATTGGGGTCAATTTCAAGGTTGTCAACAACCAACACAGTGGTCGGAGTAATCAATTAAATTTTTTCCTTGATTTCCAGTAGTTTATAATTATTTTTGCAATTTTTCTCGAATTTTTATGATTGTGAAGTGACAGACGAGTGGTATGGGTTGTTGGTTAGGGCATTGTGGTCTATCGGGGGGGAGGGTGTGGTTACGTTATAAGTTCCTAAATTTCTAGAATTTTTTGATGCTAGTGCAATTTTTTAATTTTTTATGAGGGGGTTTGTTTGGTGTAATGTTATGTTCCTCTATGTTAGAATTTTTGCAATAGTGTCTATGGGGGTTTGGGGAGGTGTGAGTAAGGGGAANAGTTTCTTTTGATTTTTCCAGTGTTTGTTTCAGTTTTTCGAGTTTTAGGTCATTGGGGTCAATTTCAAGGTTGTCAACAACCAACTCAGTGGTCGGAGTAATCAATTAAATTTTTTCCTTGATTTCCAGTAATTTATAATTATTTTTGCAATTTTTCTCGAATTTTTATGATTGTGAGGTGACAGACAAGTGGTAGGGGTTGTTGGTTAGGGCGTTGGAGTCCATTGGGGGGAGGGTGTGGTTACGTTATGAGTTCCTCAATTTATAAAATTTTTTTATGTCAGTGCGATTTTTTTATTATTTATGAGGGGGTTTGGGTGGTGTAATGCTATGTTCCTCTATGTTAGAATTTTTTTTGCAATAGTGTCTATGGGGGTTTGGGGAGGTGTGAGTAAGGGGAAAAGGTGGGGTGTTACTTTTTTATAAAATACTAATTTATTAAAATCATTTCCATTAAATTTTTTAATTAAAATCAATTTTAGGGTTATGGGTTGCCGAGGGGGGACGAACATCCAAAATGGTCACCGGCCGCGAGCCCTACCTGTGACGTCGACCAAGGTGGTGGCTGAATACTACCTCCTACTCCGCACATCCTGCCTCAGAACAAAGATAAATACATTTCTATTGGCATTTCATATGATACAGTGATATGGGAAATAATGTCACGTACTATGTGATCTTGGTTGTATTGCAGGAGTGTTAGCTACATCTTTGTCATTTACATAGTAAGTACTATAGTTAAATAATGTCCGTTGAATGTACTTTACTAGTGTAGTTCCAACCTACTTTTACTATGTCCACATGGGATGCANGACGTCGACCAAGGTGGTGGCTGAATACTACCTCCTACTCCGCACATCCTGCCTCAGAACAAAGATAAATACATTCCTATTGGCATTTCATATGATACCGTGACATGGGAAATAATGTCACGTACTGTGTGATATTGGTTGTATTGCAGGAGTGTTAGCTACATCTCTGTCATTTACACAGTAAGTACTGTAGTTAAATAATGTCCGTTGAATGTACTTTACTAGTGTAGTTCCAACCTACTTTTACTATGTCCACATGGGATGCACTCGCCAGCCGTTCATATGAGGGCAAAGGCCAACGATACCCTGCTATATCAGGTTGGGCGTGCCCGATAATTGCCCGCTACCCACATCAGTTGGGGCCCGGCGCGGTAGTACTACAACCCTAATTTACTCGTCGGCTGGGCCGGCCTAAAGTATTATGCGTGTGAGTCGGGCCCTAGCATTTGAGGTTAGGGCGTGTCTATTTACCTGCTCTTGGCACTACTGAATTTTGGTAGTACCAGTTTTAAGATAGTTATTTCACAAATAAACAATTGTTCCGAATATATTTTGGTTTTCAGACAGAATATCTGATCGATGGATGTGGGTACATTAATGATATAAGGGTCGTAGCATGCTGGTTTTTTTTAACATTGTTTATACAGGATATTTGTTGGGATCATCCAAAAAAATCGACATAAACAGGAACTCAACAACAAGGTTTCACTGTAATATGTACTCTGATGATTCTCACACATGGCAGAATTGCCTAGAATTTTCATCATTTACACATGNAGGTTTCACTGTAATATGTACTCTGATGATTCTCACACATGGCAGAATTGCCTAGAATTTTCATCATTTACACATGTTGAGTATACCAAAAAGTAACTAAATGTTAAAACGACAACATTTCTTAAACATCATGATAGTTCATTACATAACATTAATTGAATAATTCACTTAACAAGAGAGATACACTCTATGTGAAATTCCATTTCATTATTATTTTTCTTACTAGACGTACAGAGTGCATTTAATAACTACAATGTTACTATTTTCAGCAATAAACCATTTAATATAAAGACACTTATTGTAAAATACATATTGTTCCTAAAAATTTTACTTTATAATTTACATCAACACCAGTGTTTGAACCTTCTTCTGCTTCAGACTTATATAGATTGGGGAAGGAAACTTTTTATATCAGACTGCATGAGCCACTTGAAACTGCACATCTGCATGTTCCCACCTGGCGTACTTGAGGGACAGACATGTCATTCTCGCCAGCCCAAAGACCGGATGTGGTGAGCAACTAGACAAAGTGAAGCAGCAACAGAATGAAGGTGGAGGATAAAATAAAGGTAACCTGACAAAAACCTCTGCACTACTGCAGTGTCTGAAATATTCCCACATGAGATCCCCCAGCTGAACATTTCCCACCCATTTGTGTTTGGGGTCAAACAGAGGACACCAGTGGTGGGAGAATAGTGACTAACTACCAAGCCAACGGTAGATCTCCATCCTCTTGAAAAATCAGTAAATAAATATGTGTATGACACTCAATAACATAGGAACAGTAGTCTTATGCTTACACACAAATTATGTATGCTCGATAATACCTCCTTAGTGAAACACACAGAACTTGGAGGAGGCTATTTTTAAATGGATCATGATATTTTATCAATTTCAGTTGGCTACAACTTTTTGACTGCATGATTAGACATACTATTTTGGAGATAACAGCAATTTTCTACAAATAGTGAGTCTTAATTTTTTTGAAAACTACGCTAAATATTAAGGGTACACAACCATCACTTTTTAAAGCTTAAAATTCATTGTAGCATTATTATCCATGTCCAAACACCACGCTGATGACAGGTACTGTGAAATACACTATCACAAAATAAATATATATAATTACATGTTGACGACAAATTCAAAGTTTAAAATATAAATTTGATACAGCTCACCCCTCACACATCATTGTGCCCATCATATACTGAGGAGAAGAAAAACTGGCAAAGCATATTCATTCTTTTTTAATTTTGTATACCGCACAAGAATAACAAGCACAGTAACTCCATGTCACAATATCATTACATTCTGAAAGGAAACTTAATACTCTACATAACAGCTGGGTACTTGTCTTACAAAATGCACAAAGGAAAACTAACTACAGTGGAACCGCGTTATTGCGAGCATGGCCTATAGCGTCACGTCCGCTATTGCGATAATTTTTTAATCCACCGTCATTTTCCCTATCATTTGAAAGGTACTTAATTTCATTTATAACACAAATCTGTTAATGAAGTCTTTCATTATAGCAATAGGAACATTTGTAAACTCGTATTTTAAAAATGTTTAAACATGTATCGCAGGTGACATTCACCCACTTGCCATGCCCGAGCCAGCCTTTGTTAGTCTGTGGCGACACTCGCGTCGTCCACTCGCATCCACTCGCTTGCGTTGGTGGAACTTGAGAAGGGTGTTGTTGTGAGGGATTAGAAAAGGGTATGATAGATGAGGGGAAAGGTACAAATGGGAGTAGAACTAGTTGAGACCAAGAACAAGCGGGTAGTCGTTAAAACGGTGGATGGCAGGCGGCTGGCTTCCTTTTTTCTTTTTTTTTTTTGCAGAGCTAGAATGTCAACCCTAAAAAAAAATGTGTCGCCTCTTCCCTTCTCTACCTGAGGAGTTGGCTATCCTCTGCCATACAAGGAAACAAAGAAGGCTGGGAGGAATTTATCAATCTGCAACTAGAATGAGAAAGGGAGTGGACAAGGGACGAGAGAAGGGAGGTGAAAGAGTATAGCGCAGAGGGGGGTGACAAGTCTGTTGAGGATGCAGAAGGGGGTGAAGAGGGAAGTTTTCAGTGATCTCCAGGTTTTGTGTGTGTGTGAAAGAGAGAGACAATGGCAAATCTGGGGGAGGGGAAGAAGAATGGAGGAGGAAGCAACGGCATTTGTCATTGCATACGCGTAGTTACGGCATTCTTTAAACACAGGATCTACAAGGGTAAATACAATTAAAAAAATTACGGGTCACGGTAAATTTTGTTATAACGATAACTCGTAATAGCGATTATTTATTTTGCCATTGTCGACTATCGTTATAACGCGATTCCAATGTATAACATATTTACAAGACAAATGTGTATTCCTTATTAACAGTCTCAGCTTGTACCCTGAATTCTGTCCCCCAACCCCTCTTACTCAGGTACATACTATACCCAGCAACTGTGGAAGACCCTCAAATACTGCTCTTTGGTGGTTATATTGGCTTAAAATAGATAAAGTAACTTTATAATGGTACAAAAACTACACATCTCGTGTATTAACTATGTTTTCCTGGTTTACCAGCTTCCCCTTGTACTGCCAAAAGCATTTATTCACCTCGCATTGTCACATTTCACTTCAATTGTAAACCTCAAAATATTTTACTGCTTTGCAAATATTCTAACATTCTGATGTTTATTTATCATTATCTCACTTAATATGGATCAGTGGCATGTATAATGTAACCACATTTGCACAAAAATCATTTGGTTGCTACGAGTTAAATTCGTAGAACAAATCGACCACCCACATCGATGCAAACACAAAAAATGTGGATAACGTTCCTTTACAGCATGACAAGATCGCAACACCAAATAATTGCAGTTTGTATTTTCATGTTGCAGCCACTTTCTTGCTATCATCGACAAGTGCCTTAGACAACTCCTGTAACAAAAAAAAAAAAAAGTTTTCACAGAACCATTAAAACTATGATAACAGCAAAAATGTAACCACCTTAGATAAGAATAACAAATTTTTAAATAATAGCACAAAAATGCTTTAACAATTGAGGTAAACATAACATCTCCATATTGTTCCTACACATGAGACAGGGTTAAAGAAGTAAGATAAGAGAAGGTTGATGCCAATACACAACTGCAGACCCTTGTGGTTCACCTATTGTTCCAGGTAGTTTTAAGAACAAGTGAGATGAAATGTGGGTGCAATAGTAGTAAATGATGACAAGACGGAAAGATGGACCCCAAAAAAGACCCCATACTAAAGCAGCATTCACTTACATTATCAATGCAAGAGTACTCTCAAGTGAAAAGGCTGCATCCAAAAAATCTTCAGCCCATTGGGGTCTGGAATTGAACTACAGCTATCAGCCTTTGGAAGGCAAATTGATTATCAATAAACAAACTATGGGTAATAGAGAATCAAGTGCGGGAAAGAAAGAAAGAAAGAAAAAAAACGCCCCATTTCATCTATTGATTTATTATATGAATTTGTTTATTCCATTTTTCTTCTAAATTAAATATCAAGAGTCATCTGCCCAGCTCTCCGAAGCGCAGAGGTTCAGTATCAGTCATATAGTTTCCATTTAAAAACCGCTCAATATTTTTAAGCAGGGTCTACTAAGAAATAACAATTTATAAATTTTGCACATCCAAATACTATTTTCTGTTTTATATCCCAGTCTGTCATGTGCATTTTTTTAAGTGCAAAAAAAAAAGACTAATACATACAAGTGTTTCTCAACAATTTTTATTATGAAACTAATGGTACAGTCTACTTACCGCAGCACAGGGGCATTCATTATTTACAATAAAATGGTAGCTTCACCACAAAGTCCTATACGGCAAGTAAAGTAAGCCTTGTGCATAAAGGCAACCAGATATTTGATGCTTGCATCTAGATCACCCTTAGCATGCTTCTATGCCTCGGGCATGTAAAATAACCTCCAGCCAGACGGCATCCTTAAGATCACCATTTCCATTTCCATTTCCCTTCCCACTCCCCACCCCCTCTCTCCACCTCCACAACAGGAACCAAGCCACACAGATCATCTTGCAAAACTATTTAGCAATAAAAACTGTGATTTGGGTTGGTTCATAAACTCTATTTTAACTTGAAATTTAGCTAGTTCTATTTCATAAAACCTAAAAACATTTGAATGGATGATTGTTAAAAGGGATCTAAGTCAAATTTACAAATAAAAAATTAACTGTCTAACATTACCTGTCAATGTTAACATATCACATGTGCATGCACGCGTGTACACACACACCTGTTTTGGTCACAAAATTTTATGGGCAGTTCAACAACACTGTATGTTATTTGAGTTTTCCCGGACTAAAAATTAAACAATAGTACAAATGGGGATGTATCAGCTGGCGTCTTGCTGGCAGCGAGGTTCATCTGTGTACACAGAGTGAAGAGGGAGGCAGGCAGGTGGTCCCCCTATGAGGCGTGGTTATCACACACGTGTAGACGTAATTGTGTTTTCAACTCCTGATTGCATTGTTCAGTTGGATGTGCATGTGGATGATGAACATCTGTAGATTGGTACAGCACTCACTCCCTGATTTGTGCGACACTCATGCCAGTGAATCGAGTCCTGGTGTCAGTGAGGAGCACTTGTGGATATTCCCAGTACAGGAACAATTTAGTTTCAAGCATTTTTGAGATGTTTTATTGTGTGTGCTTGAGACGTTGTCCGCCTCTACCTACCTGGAAAACAAGTCAGTTGAAACTACTACTCAAAATGGTTCTGAGGGCATATGAGGTATCTGTTGTCGAGTTCCGTCTGAGTGGCAGCTTTTAAGGCAGTTGCACTGTATGCACTCACATACAAAGTTGCATGTATCTCAAGAAATGTAATTGTGTTTATGCCTTTTTACACAATCCTTTTAGAGTGCCCAAAATTGCTTTTAAACATCCCTAAGATGAAATTATTAAAACTACTCCTGCAGCCATACGGACAAACACAAGGATTAATATTTTAATTTGTAATAAAGTGCAGAAGTATCTTGTTTAAGGTGCTTTATTTATTCTGCTGCTGGTGTGGTGTGTGCTACAGAAGTTTACAGTGAATGCTCATTTTAATTTTGCCCTCCATTGGGAAACAAATGTATCTCTGGGAACCAGCACTAGAGAGAGGCTCCAGCCCTCTCTGGAAGACCTGCCCTCCTTTTACACATTGTTAGGCCTTGTTGTCCAACAACTCGAGTTTGCCTACGACCAAGCCAGCACTCTGCCACACCCCCCACCATAGAGCAGGAAGGGCAAATGCTGAGAAGATAGCCACTGTTCAGGCATTATGCACTGTGGGACAGAGAACTGATGGCCAAAAGGTCTATTCACGTTTATGAGAGGAAGCTGCTCGATTATGATACAATATTAGTGCCACTGCTACCACCAACTGGCAGAATCCACCCCGGACCATAGCCAGAGCCCCCTCGACTTTCAACTGCCTCCACTGTGAAATACTAGTTAACATACCCTGGGTGCTTACCATCTGCCAAGCCTACAAACATAGCAACCACTTTTGCCTCAAACCAATGCCACGTACTCATCTTGATGTCCTCTTGCCACCTCCTTGGGCAGATCACTGGGTAATAGAGTTACCGGTAAAGGGATCATGCCACTAGAAATTCCAGTACACAGTGCAACTGCTCCCTGGCTCCAAGGGGAGGAAGAGGGGTAGGAAACTTGGTCACACCTACCCAAGTTGTGCGGTCAACTTTTCGTGGTACAAATGGAGACACCAAGCACACACAATAGTGGCCTGACAAATTCTGTCACACCAACCAAGCTTGCTACACTTTTGAAGTTTTCGCCGATAAATTTGTTGGTGTTGGTTCAAAGCAGGGCACTTGCACAATGACACATTGGTTACAGGGTCGACGGCACCCCAGACCTTTTGTGGTCACATGATTCAGCCCACAGTGGTACGCACCATCGTACCGGCACACAGTT
The DNA here is from genome assembly GCA_002778355.1 of Clitarchus hookeri. Taxonomy (NCBI): domain Eukaryota; kingdom Metazoa; phylum Arthropoda; class Insecta; order Phasmatodea; family Phasmatidae; genus Clitarchus; species Clitarchus hookeri. Next base: position 47,318 of record NQII01005776.1, read on the forward strand.
CCCTGTTTGTTTTGTCAATTCTTCATGCAGTAAACTAGATACTGTGGAGTTATCACATTGAAAAGTGCTAGTTTGTAGTTGCACAAGTGTTCCACAATACCATTTGAAGTGTGCCAGTCTAGCCCCTGCATCGTGCGAGAAAGGTGAACTGCCCGAGTGGGTGTAAAGGTGATACGCACATGCACAACATGCCACCACTGTCCATCTGGAAGTGTGGGTGAGGGACGATGGATAAGCACACAAGATGGTAGCATGGCGGGAAGGTTGGCGAGGTGGTGACATCACAGGCCAGCTGTCCTGTTGCTCTCATAATGATGTAGAATATTCCAGAGTTGATAGAGGCCCACTCCCTTGGTAATGGGAAAATAGTTATCAGTAGCGCCCTAAAGTGCATTCTGGAGACGCCTCCCGAAAAAAGCTTCCCTTCCTTGCCTGTGTGACCTTGAAATGTAGATGCAGCGGGGTCAAGAAGGCAGGAGGGTTAAGTGAAGTTGGTCGGTTTACTACAGCACTTGTCGCCACGATGGCCTGGAGGCTGTTTCTCCTTTGGAAAGAGGTTTCTGACAAATGGGCATTGTCAGACAGTTTGTGTCGTTGGACTTAGTAAGGCATGCAGTCGTGTTTCTATTTTGAAAATACTATGACAGTTTATTGTGTTTTAAGTGCATTTAAAAATTAACCCTATAAATGAAGTTAAGTGCAATATTTTAGACACACCATTTTTGGTTTGGAGTGATGGAGATGACTAAATTTGTTTATGAAAGGTAGACCAGAACGTCTTATTTTTGTTTGTGTTAAAAAGGATGTGAAAAGTACTGGTAAGTCTTAAACCAAACATTTTCAAAACTAGTACAAAGATTATTCATACCTATGTGTGTGTATGTGCAAAAACCTAGTTTTCTGAGCGTGTCTTTTAAACAACAAATGTTTCGAATACGGTAGAATTTTGTAGTGTGTTGAACATTAATCAAGCACTTCAGAAACACAAAGATTTTTGCAGAGCACTTTAAGCATGCATTCCACCAGTTAAAACACTTGAAAAGTGTACAAACAAACCAGCTGGTACTTCATGCTTTTGTGCCATTCTGGTGCTGAATCGTATATAATTTATGTTAATTACTGAGAACATTTTATTTAATGTTTACATTTGTGTGTATCTTCCACTCTTTTATTTTCCACTTATAAATATCTGTGGTTAATCAATGGCTTCAGTCCATACACAACAATCCAATATTTGTGTGCAAGCATCATTTTCCATTGGTTGGATGCTAGTTTTGACTTCACTTCTACAATGTTGTTCTCTTATTTTTTTTTGTACTTACTATATAAAATCATACATTTAAGAAAAAATTTAAGTTACTAAGCAAGTTATACATTTGCAACTGTAGTTATAAGTTATGCAACAGCACAATCTGGTGTTGTCAAAATGCCAGACTTTCAATGTGCAGTCGTCCTGATATTGGATAACGAATAGTGAATTATCACACTAAGATATTTGCAGTGTTTAGCAACACATTTTCCAGAATTACAATTTTTCAGAAGTTTCACAAAAAATATGCATTAATATAAAACACCAGAACATTCCATTACATAAAATTCCTTACCTGTAAAAGAAATGCAAAAATGTATAGATATTTAGGGCACAAAAATTGTACAGTTATCCGTGTATAAAAAAGTCTCGCATGCCATCAAGCCCTTCCCTACTCCTTACTTTTTTTAAACTTTATATAAGTTGGACAACACCAGTCATAGCTTCACCACACTTTTGACGTACGAGCCAACACTGGACTCGCTCATAAGAATATTTATTGGATTACTTAGCAATATCTGTAAAACAATAGGCACACCTAGAACAACAAACAAAAAATAATAATTTTTGGAACTTTTTAGTGCTTTAAGCAGGATATTAATGAATTATTTGCAAATTAGCAGTCCAATATTTATCAAGCAAACAAACCTTAGTATTTAAAATTTAAAAATTTCAGGAAGTGTTTGTAGTTTTTTTAGAGAATGCAAGTCCCCGGACTTTCCTAAGTTTCTGACAAATTTTACAAAATGAAGTCTTTCTCCTGAGTTGGTGCTTCTTTACTATTCAACAATTAGCTACTAATGACTGTCATACCCGAAGCCTGTCCTGGGCATCAGAAACTTGAGCTTCAAGCTGCTCTTTTTCTTCCTGAAGTGATAGCTTGGTTGTAGAGTCCAAGACCTCTAGCTTCCAACCTCCTTCGCCATCAAACTGAAATAAGTGAGTGTGGAACTTCCTGTAATCACACACACACATAATGTAGGCACGCACTAATTATTCTGTAAATGTGGGAGTAGGAAATGTGTCTAAGGAAGGAACATTTTTAAAAAATATATAAATTTTACTTTGTTCAAGTAAAAATTANTGGGAGTAGGAAATGTGTCTAAGGAAGGAACATTTTTAAAAAATATATAAATTTTACTTTGTTCAAGTAAAAATTACTTTACCTAATTTCACATAATAATCAACTATTTGGTTCAGAATGCTGCTACAAACAGCAATCCTTCTCATGGTGGAATCTACACCAAAATGTCTAAAATGTGTATGGTACATACATTTTTTCACCAGTAATGTACTGGAGACTATGAATATAAAATCCACTCAAAACATAACGTACATAAAAGACTAAAATAAAAGAATGATTGTAATGTGAATTATTTACAAACAAGGGACAGGATGGTTTGTTTAGTTTCTAATTTTTTTTACATGTCAGTATTTTTATTATAATTAACAAGTACTGCAATGTTACTCAAGATATTTTGATCTCTACCACATTTTCTTTTCTATCAGTATTTTTTTTAAAAACTAATTTAATAACAGCATAAAATGGTTCAGTTAGCTCACAGTTATCTCATTAGAGTTGACATCTGTCATTACCTAAATGTACAGCAATAATTGGATACTATATTCATTGAAAAGAAACATAAAAAACCAGATGTGAGAGAACCAAAATCAAACTACATATGGCAAGATTTAAAAGACATGAGAAACTATATGTTTGAAGGGTTGGTTTGATTGTCATTGCAATTCAAATAAATCTTAAATGAAATAAACAATCATAGTCAGATACAACAACATTTGTGATGTATTAAGCCTGTTAATTCAGTTACAATTTAAATCAGTTGTGAAATAGTATACCAGTTACCTTCAAGAATTATTTTCCATACGAGTTTAATATCAAATGAATATTTCAGTAACTGCAACGTTTTCTCTTGAATATACACACAAATTAAATTCTGNATACGAGTTTAATATCAAATGAATATTTCAGTAACTGCAACGTTTTCTCTTGAATATACACACAAATTAAATTCTGATCAAAGCATGGGTTTCTAAGGGTACAGCATGGATAGATTTAATTTTGAAGCATCTCTGCATTAATTACAGCAAGCCAAGTTACTGCTAAAATTATGACTCTTCTAAGGACTTTTCAGAGTTGTCATTTGCTCATAGCAACATCGGGAATACTTTTGATGATAAGTAGAGACAGTGATGAACCGCTGAGTGTGGCGTATATCCCAACACAACATTCCACATCTGCAGATGAAATTCAAGTTAATTCTTCTCCTCTGGTGTAATTCACCGATATTCAAGAGTTAGTAATCTGGACATATTTTCTGCACATTCATTATTTGTATGTTTACGTATATCTCAACAAATAAATATCCTGGGAATACACCTTTTTGCCAGAAAAAAANATACGAGTTTAATATCAAATGAATATTTCAGTAACTGCAACGTTTTCTCTTGAATATACACACAAATTAAATTCTAATAAAAGCATGGGTTTCTAAGGGTACAGCATTGATAGATTTAATTTTGAAGCATCTCTGCATTAATTACAGCAAGCCAAGTTACTGCTAAAATTATGACTCTTCTAAGGACTTTTCAGAGTTGTCAGTTGCTCATAGCAGCATCGGGAATATTTTTGATGATAAGTAGAGACAGTGATGAACCGCTGAGTGTGGCATATATCCCAACACAACATTCCACATCTGCAGATGAAATTCAAGTTAATTCTTCTCCTCTGGTGTCATTCACCGATATTCAAGAGTTAGTAATCTGGACATATTTTCTGTACATTCATTATTTGTATGTTTACGTATATCTCAACAAATAAATATCCTGGGAATACACCTTTTTGCCAGAAAAAAANACATTCATTATTTGTATGTTTACGTATATCTCAACAAATAAATATCCTGGGAATACACCTTTTTGCCAGAAAAAAATATTAATCAATTATCTAAGACCGTACAGTATTGTTTTTACCATAGTAAGTATATTAAAAAACAATTGTGAAAATGATGAAAAAAAATCACCAGCTTAAAAACTATTATTGCAAGAAATCTTAAGTGATGGGATCAAAAGATATTTCCATAGATGTAATATCCGATAAATGATAAAAGTGGGAAATTGTATCATTACTTATATAGAAATTTTTTGGGGATCACTAAAAATTAACGTAGGTTACGGTGCAACTGTATATGCTTTTTCGGTACATTGAGAGTCCACTGTAGAACTTTCTTGTGTGCGAAATTAAAAATTTTATCTGCTCCTCCACCAAAAATATTTACCCCTAAATTTTGTAAAAAAATTAAAAAAATAGCATGTTTGTGGATTATATTAAAAAATAGAGACAAGTATCAGGGTTCAATTAATTTTTTTACATAAACTACTCTAATATAGGTATATGCAAAAAAATTTGAAGGAATGTTACTTTAAGCTTTGCCAAAAAAATTTATGTTCCAAAAAACTTTAATTTTTTATAACAGTAAGTGTCAACTTACAAATTATATTTGCATAAAAATTGTAGTGTAAAATGTGCTTAGAATAACAATTCTTGTTTCACAGCCTTGTGACAAAACATAACTGAAATATTAATTTTTTGGAAATTTCCACAAATTCCAAAATGGTGCACTCCATGAAACAAAAGTGGTTACCATTCTTAAACGAATTAATGTGCAGTAATATAATTCTTCTTTTTAACTACCAATATAACGGTTATCACATACAAAAAATTAAATAAAAAAAAATGGTCAAGTAACGATTGCTGGACCACTTGAGATGGATTGACCTGTTCACATAAAGAAATGCTTGTCAATGCCAAACTTTGGTTTGAGACTTGATACATGAGACTGTACATAATCTTGCTGGCCAACCACATTAGGGTTAGTTGTGTTATCTTCTGTTGTCATTGTTTTATTTATATTTTTTGCAATCTTATTTACTTAAATAATTCATCTCATGCATATACAGGCAGTCCTCTACTTTCATACACAATGTGTTCCTAAATTTGTGTATGAAAGTTGAAATGTATGAANTATACAGGCAGTCCTCTACTTTCATACACAATGTGTTCCTAAATTTGTGTATGAAAGTTGAAATGTATGAAAGTAAAACCCTTATTTTAATGTGATAAATGAGGTTCCGTTCCTAGATGGGGAAAAAAACTTACTAAACAAAAAAAAAAATATTCAAAACAATATATTTACACACAAAGAAACAAGATCATGCAT